>JBBBDQ010028464.1:0-5000 GCA_037127315.1 Ascarosepion bandense
TGTTCTAAGATTATTATTTAGATAACTCCTCCGCAATTTTGAAAATTTTTCGGTTGTTTGAAAATTCCAGTCGTGCGTTTGTAGAAAGATCCATGTTCGAATGATTGTCAAAACGGTGAAATCAGTTATTGTAAATGGCGTGAATATACTGAAAGGTTGAAACCTAGGTTGCAGAAATAACTAATTTCGGAATGAAAAATAATCGAAAGTTTTACAATATAATTGTATTGAACATTTTTTAATGCAACTGTGTGCTGGTCTAATTAAATTCTGACCAAAAACTAATTAATACACGCACACACACACACACACACACACACACACACACACACACACACACACATATATATATATATATATATTGTATATTTGGGCAGCAAACATTCTCTTATACACGTTTCATTAAATATAAAAAAGCAAGAGATTGTAGAAATGATGACTATTCCAGGGCTTATAACGTTTATTTCACTTTGAAAGTTTAAAGTCTCCTGTGAAAATAGAAGCGAAAAATGTATACAATAAGCAACAAACAGAAAGTCCAGGAAAACATAATCTCCAATAACTAATCTTTGTTTGAAACTATTTTTTTTATTATGGGTTTAGTTTGAATTTTGAAAAATACTATCCTTGTACGTCATCTGTTTATTTATCTCTGTTTATAATTGAATAGTCATTATTATTATTATTATTATTATTATTCTGTTATCATTTCTCATCATATTTAGATTTCTGCTATGGCTGCACTACCGACCATATCTGCGGGAAGACCTAAGGCAGGTCGTGGTGTGTTGTTATGGCTCCATTTCATGTTTTGTCTATCTAGCGTTACATAGACCTAAGTTCTTCTTAGTGTGTGAGCTGTACTTAACAAGACAATTTTTGGTATATCTCTTGAGCTGGGGTTTCCAGGGATTCTTTCAATGTGTTGCATTGTTCCATTTTTGATCATTCCAAGTGCACCTACTTTCACTGGCACGATTCTTGTTTTCAATTTCCACATTTTTTCTATATCAATTTCCAGGTTTTTATATTTTGACAGTTTTTCAAATTCCTTGGTTGCTATGTTACAATCCGCTGGACAAGCCATATCAATCAACAGACAAGTTTTCTCTTTTTGGTTTTTAACAATAACGTCTGGCCTATTTGCTTCAATTTTTCTGTTTGTGTAGATGGTGTAATCCCATAGAATGGTGACATCTTTTATTTCTGTAACCGGTGCTGGGTGATGTCCATACCACTGTTTGTTTATTAACGTTATTTTATTGCGTAAACGTGTTTTAAATATTTTTCCAATTTTTTTTTTTTTTGTTGAGAGACACATTTTTTTTTCGATGATCTAAGCTGGTACAGCGTAATTTTAGTGCTAAAGTATCCGAACATGTTTATATGTATTAATTAATTGGCCCACTGGAATAACGTTTTTAGATGTAAGAAATATTTTCGGATTGTAAAAAATCTTTTAAATACTTAAAATTACGTTGGTGATGAAGTGATATCTCCAGATAAACACACACAGTCATGAGTCATCAGCAAATGTGTACTTTTAGATAACGTTCGTTTCTTATTCTGGTTTATTGGGGTTCATGATATATTTGAAAAACTTTTTTTTAGTATATTTTATCAAAAATAAGAAATAAGCATACTTTAATTTCAAGTAAAGTAAAAAAGCTTAAAATGAAAGAATTTGAAAATAAGTCACTGAGTTTAAAAAAAGTGAGTTGAAGAAAAATTGAAAAAGGTGAATGTCAATGAAGTGGGGGCGAAAATAGAGAAAGGGTCAGGGAGTAATGGATGGAAAAGATAAAACGCTCTGTGTTGTTAACAAAATGCATACATAAATTCATGCATGTACATAATGACCGGCTATTCGTTTTCCGAGTACACATGTCTGCTAGGGTGGCTAGCCAACCACGTTTGCAGACGCCTGCTCAAGCACATTTGTGTTTGTTAAACACTCACAGAGTTAATCTGGGTGATGCTGCTACTTTTCTTACCGGATCTTAGTAACTGTTACTCGGAGGGATCGCATAACATAGCGTGATGGACAGTTTGAACAACAACAGTACACTGAATCTCTCGGTCACGATGACGTACGACTTCGTGCAAGCACTGCCATCGAAAAGTTCCACCTATCCAGTTTCACTCAGTCTTAGCTCAACCCGTGTTATGTTCTGTCAAACATTTTTCAAAGGTGCTTCACGCTGGTTTCTCCCTCCTAAAAATCTTAGGGTTTCATGATAAAAAATTCTTAAACATAATTTATATATTCACAAAAAAAAAAAACAAAAAACAAAAAAAAAACAACAAAACCTAGACAATAACAATTTTCTTGTCGCAGCACACTTCAACCAACCGTTCCATAGTATTGATGACATCAGATACATACTTTTATCGTCTTGATTTAATAGCTGACAATAAAGACGCAGACAAGAGTTAAAATACATTTTCAAAATTAACACACACAATAAAAGATTAAACGTGGATTTGGATTTATTCAAAGAATATGTAATTTCAACAGAAAGCCATCTAAGCAACAACAGCATTCTTCCTTTATTTAACGTCTTGTTAAAAAAAGGGACATAGACATATCCGAAAATCTCGACTTTAAAATCTTTATCTTTGTGCTTTTTAATCAAAAGATATCATCAGTTTTATTGCCAATATTGTTCTCGTTTTGTTGTCTTTTTTATTCCTTAAATATTATTAACCGGCCTATTAATTCTGCGTATTCTTGAAAAAGTTCTCACTCTTTTCAAACAGATGGCGTTTCCAGCACTACGTGCGCGCAGTTTTAAATGGCAATGCATCTATAAAGAAGTACTATAAGCCAGCTTGAAATTCAGTGTACGTTGTTTTACATAGTGTTAAGCATGTCGGATTTCATACCAAAAAAGTGTATTTACGGGGAATTTTACGGTAATACACCCCTCAAAATAAAGAGCTCTCTGGGGCACCGAAAAAGATTGAAGACGAATAATTGGAGGCATTACTTCATGAAGACACATGTCAGGCGCTCTTCATATTTCTCCTCTTGGTCAGTCAGTCAGTTAAGTGCCATACGTGATACACGCTTGGGCGATCATGTCTCGAAAGAGACATGACTGACTGGGTAGAAGATTATCCCACAGTAGGTTGCCATTGCTTTCTGCGGTAGATTGGTTGCCGACCAAGGCTATAGAACCCAATCTGTCCTGCTATTTAACCCATAACTGGAAGGAAGAGACGGATTAATACCTTTCCCAAGGGTATTTGCGCGTAAGTGAATACAATAGATTCAACTGGAATTCGAACTCGGCTCCCCGGTTTCTCGTTCCGAGCCGATATCCACTGTACCACAACGCACATCCTCTTGGTATCTATCCCAAACCCCGATCCGCCATCTACTTGATAAGCCCATTAAATATGTCACGCGCTACTTACCCATGCCTCACTTTCACTCTGTCCGTCCTGTGATTATCAAATTCTCCAAACCCTCCTTCCTCATTATGCATCCTAGAAACCTCAGGTGTCTTTTCCTTATGCCAAGTATAATTTTCCTTTTCGTTTGCATCCTCCCCAAAACCTCGTAGTTGTTCACATGTTTGGTCTATAGTATCCTCAGCATCCTTCTGTAGAACCACATTTCTGTTATTTCGAGTTTCTACTTCATCATTGAGGAGATTGTCCAGAATTCGCTGTCAAAACAGAAATTAAAAGAGATGGAATACGTCAATGTAACAATAAAAAAAACTGTAGGAAAGAAAAAAGAAAGATTAAAAATGAAAATATTGAGATGAAAAACGTCAAAAAATTGAACTAAGATAAATTATTGTAGAAAAGACCAAAGCAATAGAAGTAATTAAAAGAAAAGTAAAAAAAAAAAAAAAAAAAAAAAAAAAAAAAACAGCCGAAGGGGACGAATTGCAATGTGAAGGAAGAGCACAGGGCTAAAAAAAAAAAAAATTAATAAAGTGGGTAAGGAATTTTAGGTCTTCTATGCGATAAAAAATTATCTTGTATATCTCATTATAAAGCTAAAGTGAAGCACACAATAGACCAATTTGTTATGAACAGCAAACACATGAAGATAACATAGCCAGACGACGCTAGAAAAACAAAAACAAAAAAAAAAACGGTGTTAACACACGTAAGCGCATAAGTATACAGATACACGCCTCTGTATGTGTAGCAGCTTAGTACTTTCAATCATTTTCCAAGCTAATTAAAACTCTACATCCTTCCGATATATATATATATTTTTTTTTTTTCCTAAACATATACTGTTGTGGTGCAGTGGATATCGGCTCGGAACGAAAAATCGGGGAGCCGAGTTCGAATTCCAGTTGAATTCATTGCATTCATTTACGTGCAAATATCCTTCCAGTTATGGGTTAAATAATAGGACAGATTGGGTTCTATAGCCTTGGCTGGCAACTAGTCTACTGCAGAAAGCAATGGCAACCTACTGCGGGATAATCTTCTGCCAAGTCAGTCATGTCTCTTTCGAGACATGATCGCCCAAGCGTGTTTCACGTATGGCACTTAACTGACTGACTGTTAAATATAAAAGACAATGAATAACTTATGTTTAATCATGAGCCGTTCTAAACATCATATTTTGGCATTAATTTCAGTTGAAAATAAAAACAAAAATTCTCCAACATTTAGATAATTTTTTGTTAAGTTGGTTCTAAGCTTTCGGCTCACATGAGCCATCTTCAGAGTGGTTACAAGGATATTAACATAAAAACATCCACCATCAAAGACGATTTTATCTTGTGTTGACATAAAACTTTGCTAAGCAACGATAACAATTACCAAAAATAGCAAACGCAAAAAAAAAAAAATTGCGGTTCTATGACGTCACACTGCGTGAGAGCTCGAAGTGTAAACAGAACCATATATTTAAATGCAATGTAATGTGTTATAACCAGATTTAAACGTGATCTTATTAAGTGTGGGTTGTTTGGATTGGATGTAGAAGGCCTCCAATATCTGAAGTTTCTTTTTACTGTGTGTAT
>JBBBDQ010028464.1:10000-42500 GCA_037127315.1 Ascarosepion bandense
TGCAGTGGATATCGGCTCGGAGCAGAAACTCGGAGAGCCGAGTTTAAAATCCAGTTGAATTCTTTGCATTAACTTACACGCAAATACACTTAGGAAAGGTATTCTGTCGCTTCTCCCTTCGGCTATGTGTTAAATATCTTGACAACTTAGGATCTATAGCCTTGGTTGGCAACTAGTCTACCACAGAAAGTTATGGCAACCTGGTTCGGGAAACTCTTCTGCCCAGTCAGTCATATCTCTTTTGAGACATGATCGTCTAAGCGTGTAGCATGTATGGTACTTAACTGACTGACTAGATTGGCGGTAAGGTACTGTTGAAATGGCTAGATGTAATCGCAATTTCTATGCTAAGATTTTCTTCTCAAGTTAAGTTTGATCTTCTTGATTGTATTTTAAATACAATATCAATTGTTACCTTCTGTTTCTTTTATTCTGTTATTTTTTCTCCTCAATGTATTCTTTTTGTCATATTCTTTCACACTCAGTAATCAGTTGTTGTATCTTAGTTTCCTTGCTTTGCTTGGGGTGAAATGATTAAAAAAATAAATTAATTAAAAGGTCACTTTACTTCCACTCGTCAGAGAACGGAGTGGGAATCAATAGTAACACTGAATTTATTTACAGATTTCTATAAATAAATCAATTTTACCTTTAAGATTTCTCTAGATAAATAATTTAATTTCATTTGTTGCTGTTAATATTTTATCACTCATATTGAACACTTTTATCGCAAAAACTGCTTGCCTTAAAAGCGTTATCTTCATTTGTCGATCTGTTTATAGCGAGGAATGAATAACAAACGTTTTATTATTGCTGATACCTCCTGACGAGTGGGCCGATCAATTGTACAAATGTTCGTCTATGAGTAACACATTGTATATTTGTATTAAGCAGTCGACCGTAGTCGGGATCATTGAATCAATGCGAAAGACCCTTTCCTTACCTGCATAGTAGTAGGTGCTTCGCCAGAGCTACATACAGTTTGAATTCAGAGTTTTCCTTTGCCTAGAGCGGTTGCTACCCAAGGCTATAGAATCCAGTCTATCCTACCCATAGATGATTAGTATATATATATATATATCAGTGAGCAAACCATCTTTCTAAGAAAGGCACCTATCGTACTTAGGATAAATGCTATATCTATCAAGATCGTTATTTAAAATAATTCGTTAAATATTTTCACTTACTTTGGTAACTCCACAATCGTTTACTGCTGCCAGACTATGTTTAGTAATTAAGTCTTTCTCTCTATCTATTCGTGAAATTCAGCATATATTTAGATGATAATATATAGAATACAGTTTTAAACAACGACATATGTTTTAAGAGCAGCCCTGATAACGTATAGTGTAATATCAAGTAGCTAAAATCCACTTCTCCCTCCCTGTCTCTTGGCGGACTTCTGCCATATTTTGATTAGCTTGAAGAAATGTAACTGGAATTATCAAAAAGAATAATATAAAATGAATGACTCGAACTCAGTTACAAATTTTGTTGCTAGGCACTTACTACTGTGGTTTCCATAGTAAGTAGAAAGTTCTTACAGGAAAGATTTGCTTGCCCTATGTCAAACCGGTTTTAAATTCAGAGTTGCTCTTCGTCTTCAATCAGGTAAAGAGCCTTGCCTCTCCTACTATTTAACTAGTAGCTGGGGGGATTAGAAGAGTTGGATTCATATCTTTTCCAAAGACTATTTGCGCATAAATTAATGCAGTAAACACGATTGGAATTCGAACCTTGCTTTCCAATTTCTTCATTCCAAGTCACTATGCATTGCACCATTCGCTCATCCTTTGCAGTTAAAGATCCTGTATCACGGACTAGTGCACAAACATATTAAACTCTATCCACATTGAATGACACATGGAGTTAAACCAAAGTAGACCAATCTAGGCAGAAGTGTCTACTGTAGACCAACAGTTACCGATCTCGTCTCGCAGGTCATTGCACAGTAGGATCAACACGGAGGTAACTGACTGTTGTAAGCCTTTACTAGGCAAAGATGGATTTAGTAGATATGTTGTGTTGCAGGTTATGTCCATAGACCATTAACAGAAATGTGCGTTGCGTACTGACTGGGTGCCTCACACTTTAGACTTGTAACTGATTAGAGTAAGACAATGGTTAGCACTCTTGCCTCGCTGTTCTAATGTTGGTTCCCAATTGTACGAGGCCAAACTAAGTTTAGTACATGCTAATAAAAAAGTGAGCTTTTGTTATCTTAACAAACTGGTAGGATATTTTGAGAGAAATAACTGTGTGAATTTCTGGGATGAGGAATTAACATTATACACATTAGGACTAATATCCTCATCTTTGCTGTTACTATCAGAAATTTTCAGCCGTTGTGTTTTTGCGTTGTCTGTGGCACCCTTCAGGGAATTTCAAGCTGAAATTTTCGAACTGAACGAGAACAAAATACCCTAGTAGATTTAATCTTTGTTTGTTTAACGGCATATCAATTTCTTATGGGTGATTTAATGCCGAAATTTGGGGGGGAGGGAGATTAGTTATTTTTCATTTTGTTTTTACAAAAATCTATAGCTTGATAATTTTTAAAAAAATCTAATGTTGTTATTTTTACAAAACCTATTGTTGCTAATTTTTTAAGGAAATCAATTTCTGCTAATTTTTTGTTTTTGCAAAAAAATATTATTGATGATTTTTACAAACATTTATAACTGATAATTTTTACAAAAATTTATTGCTGATAATTTTTACAAAAAATTATTGCTGATAATGTTTTTACATAAATCTATTGTTGGTATTTTTACAAAAACCTGTTGTTGCTCATTTTTTACGTAAATTTATTATTGCTATTTATTATTTTTTTGTTTTCAAAAAAAAATTATGCTTGCAATTTTTTTAAAAAGTCTATCACGGATAATCTTTTTACAAAAGTCTATTGTTTCTATTTTATTTATTTATTTATTTTTTTAATCTACCGTTACTAATTTTGCTTTTAGAAAAATCTATTACTTATTAAATCTATTGCTTATTATTATTATTATTATTATTATTATTATTATTATTAATACTACTATTACTTATTAAATCTATTGCTTATTATTATTATTATTATTATTATTATTATTATTATTATTATTATTACTTATTAAATCTATTGCTTATTATTATTATTATTATTTCATTTTTCATCATATTTCGATTTCTGCTTTGGTCTCACTACCAACCAAGTCTGCGGGGAGACCTAAGTCAGGTCGTGGCGTGTTGTTATGGCTCCATTTCATGTTTTTCTATCTTCCCTATCATCCCCAGCATTACATAGATAAAGTTTTCCTTAGTGTGTGGGCTGTACTTAATAAAACAATTTTTTGTATATCTCTTAAGCTGGGGTTTCCAGGAATTCTTTCAATGTGTTGTTTTGTTCCATTTTTTATCATTATTATTATTATTTTTATCATTATTATTATTATTATTATTATTACTTATTAAATCTATTGCTTATTATTATTATTATTTTATAAACATTTATTGCTGTTGTCTCTTTTACGAAAATATATTGGTGGTAATTTTATTTTTTTTTAAAAATGTATTGCTGCTTTCTATATTTTTTTTTCTACAAGAATGTACTGCTGGTATTTTTGCTATGAAAAGATGTTGCTGGCATGTTCGTACAATTAAAATGTATCTTTATATTTTCACAGTGTTTGGAGTCCAGTTCAGGGGTTAATTATTTACTCATATCTGAAACCGTAACAAGTGCTATCACTCCGGATCAGGGTGAACCTGGGAACAACAGCAGTTATGAGGTGGTTCCACGCTCCTCAAAGTCAATCGATAAGAGGACTTGCTGTCAGATGCAGTTTATCATCATACCCAGAGCGGTCGTAGATTAAATAGGCTATGAGGGTAGACTGTTCTCGTTCTGCTGTCCATGTTTATGGATATCTCGTCTTATTCTTTATTTTTAATATTGCTCACTTGTTGCTTGCACCGATTTTACTGAATCTACACGGAAGTATAATTTTAAAAACCCATTCCCAGAGATTGAACTCATAATTACGATGCCATCCAGTTTACGAACTAACGATTCATCAGCATGGCTATTGCCCCGTGGGACATTCTTGAATCTAGAACTTGGAGTCTTGGAGTTTTATTGTTTTTATACTGCTGTCGTTACTTTTGTTTGCCTTTGACCGTTTTTTCGTGCTGCTGGCGCTGATGAATTCTTGCTGTGAAGCTTAGCTTTCTCTGACAGTGTTTCTTTTATGAGAGAATTATGTTTGTTCTAAAAAGGTTTGCCGAGATATGTAAGGCCAGGTGTTAACAGGTAGTGAAAATACAACTAAAAATAGCTCTTACCTTGGTAATGAACTAAAAATTATTTTGCTTCGATAATGAACTCTAGTTGAACATATTGTCAGAAAATGGCAGTATTTGTGTCGACCAATGATAAATGTGCGCCTACAAAACTAGTCAGTCAGTTAAGTGCCAGACGTGATACACGCTTTGGGCGATCATGTATCAAAAGAGACTTGACTGACTGGGCAGAAGATTATTCCGCAGTAGGTTGCCATTGCTTTCGGTGGTAGACTGGTTGCCACCCAAGACTATAGAAACCAATATTTCCTATTATTTAACCCATACTGGAGGGAAGAGACGGATTAATAACTTTCCCAAGGATATTTGTGTGTAAGTGAATGCAAAGAATTCAACTGGCATTCGAACTCGGCACCCCGATCTCTCGTTCTGAGTTGATATCCACTTCACCACAAAAAATAGACTATCACTAAAAAAATGTCGGTGCTTATGAAGAAATGTCACGCATACACTCTTTGATAAACTTCGGGATATTTTCGTTCATGATCTTCTTATTCTGTTACAGAGTGACCAAATTTGCTCAATGTAAGAGCCATATACTATCAAGTTCAAATGTTTGAGAACCGCAAGACATGAACAAAATTTTTGTTGCATACACATTTTGTTACAAAATTTTTATATAAATATTAAGAAATGCATGCATGCAACAATATTTGTTTATGCATGCAGAGTTTTAAACAGTAAATTAATATTGTTTTAGTAATAATGAAGTACACATATATGTACGAAATGTTTTCAAAATCTTCCCTGATGATTGTTTTAAGTGCCTCACACAACATATTCCCACGAACCGCGAATTAAAATCAAAGAGCCGTAAGTTGATCGCGAGCCGCGATCTGAAAATCCTCTTGTTTTATTACGAAGTGGATAGAGGGTGAAGAGAATTCACTGATAGAGATGAATGCAAGTAAATCAGTGATTATTCTGTGAGGGTTGATAAGATATTTTAATGATATAACGTTAAATATATCTTCTTGAGATACAGAGTAAGAGACACAATTATGCAAATACGTGTGAAAGATAACGGTTAACCCTTGATTTGAACAAGGTGAGATTGTAGTGATCGAGGAAGCAACCTCTTAGGAGTTGTTTTTTTTTGTTTTGTAACAAGTATTTATATAGATGAGCTAAGATTTTATTTTTGTTATTTTCAGAATGTTTAACTTTAAGAAATCTCGTAAATATTCAACAGGATAGCAGAAAAGTCAGGCAAGCTATGGAGGACTGTTTCACGTCCTACCTTTTCGCCCTGATCCGACTCTTGTAAAGGTAGAAGATAGCAAGAGGAGACAGGTACTTGCTGAAGCGTTACAGGTAACCGACCGTTTTGTTTTCAGCATCTTTACTGATAGATGGTATGTATGAGTTCCACTTGAGGTCTGGGCCGAGTTTAAGTCGTGAGTAATGAAAATTCTTGTTCTAATCAGGGATCGTTGAATGTCACTAGTTTTGTGCGAATCTCAGCGGAGAAAACTAATATTTTACATTAAAAGTCAATAAAAAACAGCCTGGAAAAGAGTTTTATTTTTTTTTAATATAATATTTTCAGACGTGGAAAGATACTATGACAACGTATAATGGAGAAAACACGAAGCTTTGGCAATAGGTAGTTTTCTAAAATTCTCACATAATCGGGTGGTTGTCTTCTTATGTTATTTAGTTTGTATTTTTTTAGGAAGTTATCCATTAAATTACAGACCAGAATAAAGTTGCTTAATAAAATTAAACCAAACAGGAAATAGAATTAAAAATATTACTACTTCTGAGTAATCGTATTCTGAAGATTGTGCTAGTGTTTTTCGCTGCTACATTTTCTAGACATTACTAGTACTATTTTTATTTAACAGTACGTAGACGATCACATGTCCACTAAAATATTTTTTCGTCTTCTATTCCACACTAAATTATATTTGGCAACAGTAGAGTTATCTTACTGTCAAATTAATAAACATTGTCTGTGTAAGCAGGTATCGTCTACTAAAGAAAAAAGTATACAAAGAATCTCTGTACAAAGATGACGACGGTGAAGACGAAAACGAGGCAAGCACAATAACAACGGACTACCTTGTATTGAGATTTGACTATCGCTCTCATTTAGACTTTTCAAGGCGTCTCAGATGTTTAGATAATCCCCCAACACAAGACCAAGCCCAGTTTTAATAAGGCCTCAGGGACGACATGGCAAAGTTGGGTTTCCAATGTAGTTTTCAGACAAACAAAGAAAGGCAGGTAAATAAGCGATAACTGGCTGTCAAGTGTTGACTAATTTGATTTACGTCGGCACGATTCTGGCCGAAAACGAAAACTGAGTTTTACATACGCTTGAATACAAGCCGCTGGGTCTCTTATTTTTGTGAATGCAAAATATATTAGTAACTGAAGATACAGACGAGCGCGCGCGCGCACACACACACACACACACACACACACACACACACATATATATACACACATACACACATGCGCACGCGCGCGTGTTTTTTGTGTGTGTAGGTTGATTCAAGTCTGCTTGAGAGCAACACACTGCGCTCCTCGTCCTAACATTTTTCAATCGACCTTAAGTGGAACGACTATATCGAATTCATAGCCTCATCTACGGCTAGAAAGATTGGGTCTCTGTGTCGAGTCAGAAAGTTTTTTAACGTCAAAATCCATCTTGCACATTTATAAATCTACCATTCGTTCGTGCATTCTGTTGCCATGACTGGCCAGGTGTATACATAAATCATTACGATTGAGCTCTCTAGAGAAGAAAATTTTTAAAATGGTTTCCACTTCTGCTATATAAGCGTGACTCTTCAGAAATGAATTGAGTTCTTTCGGTGACTGTCATGTATATACACTGCTTATATTCAACACATTAAAGTTTCCCTTCTCTGATTCCATGCGCCTATGGCTTAGGGGAATAGCAACTCTGACTGACACCAAATCGGTCGAGTTTCGATCCAGGCCAGAAGCAAGTAGATGTGTCTAGCCACACTGATGAGCTGCGAAACAGGGTTGTATGTGGATGACTAATATATATATATATATATATATATATATATATATATATATATACACTACTGGCCATAGTTATTAGGCCGCCCCAGTTTTTTTAAAAGAAATGATGCATTTCATATTATTTTTAGTATTCATTGTCCAGTGGATAATTCTAAATGAAAATAGAATGGTTCTTTTGTTATTTTTACTTTGTAAAATTTTACAAGGCAAGGAAGCAAAGATGAACTCGTCCGAATCATCCTAAATTTTATTCATTCTTTCATTGGTGAAACTGACACAGGTAATTAGTAAATATTTATAAATTCATTTGATGCACATGTTATTGTGCAATATTAACTACATGTTATTGTGCTGTATTACTTCTATTTTCATTTACAATTATTCACTTGACAGTAAATACTAAAAACATAGTATGAAATACATCATTTTTTAAAACACTGGGGTTGCCTAATAATTATGACTGGTAGCGTATATATATATATATATATATATATATATATATATATATATATAGCATAATTAAATAAAGAACAAATAAGAAACTTATATTAATCTAACACGTTTCAATTAAAGCTTCGCCAGAGATTAAGTGATTTATACATAAGATTACTTTTACTAAATTTTTGTTACTTTAAAAAAGATTAAATCCTAAATACACAATTTGGTCATCCAATAAAACATCGTATTAGTTGTTATGTGCGTTGTGGTGCAGTGGATATCGACTCGGAACGAGAAATCGGTGAGCCGAGTTCAAATTCCAGCTGAATTCATTGCATTCACTTACGCGCAAATACCCTTGGGAAAGGTATTAATCCATCTCTTCTTTCTAGTTATGGGTTAAATAACAAGAAGGATTGGGTTCTATAGCCTTGGCAGGCAACCAGTCTACCGCAGAAAGCAATGGCAACCTAGTGTGGGATAATCTTCTGCCCAGTCAGTCATGTCTCTTTCGAGACATGATCGCCCAAGCGTGTTTCACGTATGGCACTTAACTGACTGATTAGTTGTTATAGCCTCGATGAAATAACCAAAAATGTTAATTGACTTAAGTATCTTAGAATCTTGACTTTGGCGATTAGCGACAGATGTTAAACTATGTAATTCATACAAATTACAGACTGATGTTAGCTAAACTGATAATAACAGCCGACAAAATAGTTCACTTCCGCTTTCGTGAACTAAAAATATTATTCCTGGACCTTTAAAAAATAAACATATAAACGTAGAATTTTGTGATAAATTCGAATCCAAACTGACGTTCCTATATTTTGACCCAAACAACATTGTAAAATCACATAGTATAATTATATTATCTTTAGCCTAACTAGGCCAAGATGAAAAAAGATCTTTCTATGAGATGCCAGTTATGAGTTGAAAATCAGAAAAGAAGTAAAAATGGAAAAGAGAACATTACAAAATTCTTTGGAAAACAAATAACTTTTGGAAATTGGAAACCAAATCAATGAAGCTAAACAACATAAGTTGTATTGAAATGTAGAGAACAGGAAAAAAAGAAATCACGATACTATCATACAATCAAAATAAAAACAGAAGAAATACCCTGGTCTTAAAATATATTTTGAATCATATTTCAACTTTGACCACAAAGATATCAAATGAAATAGAATATACACCAGCCGTAGCTGATGCTACAAAAACACCGGGCACAGAGAAAATTCCTCGGATTTATTAGTTGACAATGTGATGACGTCATCAGTGTCATCCGTTTCCAGAAACTATGAGTTTTGCGGATTTTTCGACTATTCCAATGGTAATTAGGCACAAAACGTGAACGAAAGCAGGAAATTGGGTTCGGACTTACTGAGTATAACCAGTTTTTTCTCCCAAAATTAATAAATAAACAAACAGATTTTTGTTCATTCGGATGTTTTCTTCGTTTTTCTTTCTTTCTTTCTTTCTTTCTTTCTTTCTTTCTTTCTTTCTTTCTTCGTGAATTGTTTAGTTTGATTTCTGACGAAGACATTTTCCTTGCCCGGATTTTCACTATGATTGCACGGATCGGCCCGGACCCGTGCCTGGTGTGCCCGTTATTCAGATACGGCCATGACACCAGTATATATTAAAGTCTGTCCCTAGACTTAAACAACAACGAACCAAATAATTTAGGATAATAAGAAAGTTGTTAAAAAAAAAAAAACAACTAAAGATAATAAAAGCTTCACTTGACATTGAAGCTAAATTATTGAAAATAGCATACCCTCTCACCAAATTAAAAATAAGTTTCTCCGTCTTATGCAGGCAGACTGCCAAAAACATCCCAAAGCAATGGAGCATATCACGCATTAATGAACTGTGGAAACAAAAGATCCTGAAAATCCTCACGCATACAGTAGTATCTCAATTGAATCCGTTAAGGTGAAAAGAATTATTTATATTTTATTAATTTGATTCTCCACATCAAGACAATTTTTACCGAAATAGTTTGTCTTTCGTTCTGGTCACGTATGCAATGATAACATATATGTCATCAGGCTACTTCAGTTGTTGGTTGTTTTTGTTTTTATGACATATCAACCTTGGCAGGTCATTTATTGCCAACTAAATTTTATTTATTGCTGGTAATACCTTTTTCTTTCAACAATTTATTGTTGTTTTTATATAAGTTTTGGGTCTAGTAATACTTTTTTCTTTTCGAGTATCAAGATTCATTGAGATTTGTTTTTAAGGGCAAGGTCCCCAAGTCCTACCGTTGTTATTTAACCCATAACTGGAGGGAAGGGACGGATTAATACCTTTTCCAAGGGTACCAGTGCTTAAGTGAATGCAGGGTATTCAACTAGAATTCGAACTCGGCTCACCGATTTCTCTTTTCGAGCCGATATCCACTGCACCACAACGCACATCTGTCAGTAAACACTTACAGCACCTGGTATTCCCAAGCGGTCACCCATTTAAGTACTGACCAGGTTCAACGTTGCTTAACTTCGGTAACCGAGCGAGAGACCGGTGTATTAAACGTGATATGGCCGTAAGCCGGCTACTTGAGAATATTGCATGTATATCAAATAAAAAAGAAATATAGCTGACATGTTGATCTCATAGCAACAAGTAACCATATCGATTGAGACTTTCTTTTCTCATCTGTCAGAAACTTTTTTTGAAGCCGTGACGATTAAAAGTCTCGATCTAACAGAGAAAGTATATCTGTCCTCGAATCGGTCCATGTATGTTTGGTGAAGATCCAGACACCGAATCGTTTCTAACCTCATTAGGGGTACGTCAACGAGAAAATTCTAACTCGAATCTGTTTAATCTCTTGCTAAACTATACTCTGCGCATGTACAAACACGAATGTGAAGAGATTGGGACTGATCATTTAAGTATTACATAACATGCCTCAAACAAAGCCACCTTTGGAAAACAACGTGCCCGTTTTCTCTCCAGAGAAAGATGACTGGGCTATGCTGATGACATAGGTATTCATAGCTGGGATAAGAATGATCTTTAACAAAAAAATCAACATTCTTTATTAAGGGTTCAAAGAAGTAGTACTTACGATAAACCTTTCAGAAACAAAAATTATGATCTGGAATTGGAATGAAAGTAGTGATAGCACATAATTAGAATGCATCATAAAATTCAAGAGATAAGAAAATTGACAGAGAATAAACTGCTCTAGGGGTAATTTTGGTCAATAGTGTTAGATGCTAAAAGAATCTATATATTAATGCCGTGGTACCCACGTGTGTCCCGCTTTAGAGATGTGAACGTGCACACAGACACAACAGATTAAACATAGGAACGCCGAGCGACGTATAGATAATCATGCTTGATAAATAAAAGAAAACGTCTAACTAGAAATATAAAACAAAAATCGAATTACTGTAAAATATATATCATTTTATTTTAATCATATCATCCCGAGCAAGGCGGCAACGCCACTGAAGCGCAGTAGGAGTAAAAAGACTGGAAAAGAGAAAGCCGGAAACCACATCCTAAACAAGGAACAAGGGATGAGCCTCTTCACCTGTTCAATAGACGTGGGTGGAGTGTGAACCTGGCGATAGTTTAGTCTATCTACTCCAATTGGAAAAAAAAGAAAAGTAACAAGGGATGAGCCTCTTCACCTGTTCAATAGACGTGTGTGGAATGTGAACCGGGCGATAGCGTAGTCTATCTACTTCAATTGAAAAAAAAAGAAGAAAAGAGTGAAAAGATTGGAAAAGAGAAAGCCGGAAACCACATTCTAAACACGGAACAAGGGATGAGCCACTTCACCTGTTCAATAGACGTGGGTGGAGTGTGGACCGGGCGATAGTTTAGTCTATCTACTCCAAGTGAAAAAAAAAGAAAAGAGTGAAAAGATTGGAAAAGATAAAGCCGGAAACCACAGTCTAAACAAGGAACAAGAGATGAGCCTCTTCACCTGTTCAATAGACGTGGGTGGAGTGTGAACCGGTCGATAGTTTAGTCTATCTACTCCAATTGAAAAAAAAAAGAGGTTAGTGACTTGCTAAGTTTTAACTTAGTTAAGTCTAGTCAAAGAGATTTCTGCTAGGAAAAAATCCTTCAAATTAGACATGAAAGTTAGAAATTATACAAAAACGGACAAAATAAAAGTGGATAAAATAAATAAAAATAAAAAAACAAAATGGCTTAATTTTTACCATATTCAAGAAGACAGACGCACGTGCTACTACCAGCAAGTTTAAAATTCTTTTATACTTTTGGTAACAGTTTTGGTCAAGGGCGTTATAAAAAAAGAGAGACAGAGAGTATTATTTTACTTATAGCGTTTTTGTGCTTTAAATAATAGTTTTAAGTTTTTCTTTGCTGTTTTCATCTTGATTTTTCTTTAACTAATAAAAATACGTTTCATTATATTTATTTCATCTAATCGGTCCTTCAGTTATCTCAAATTTCACCAATAACACTTGTTTCATTTACTGCTAACTTCTGTAAACCCTATGTAACTGCTGACTTAGATCAATAATAAATAACAGCTTCAAATCAATCAGCCCTGTAGGCATTAAAACTATCTTTTATCAGATATCACTGGCGATACGGAGTGAAAAGGTTTATCAAATAACAGAAATTATATCACTTCAAAATGCAGGAATGAAAATGGATAGAAAAATTTAACTGAAATAGAAAATAATGACATAACATACGAACTTTCGACACTATTTTAAATAAATGATTACGAAGGTGAAATTTTTTCGTAAACCTTTTATTTAGAGAAAAATTTTATAAATTTGAACCGACAGTTACACTGAGTATTCAATGATAGTGCCTGCTAGGATCCCATCTATGAACAAATAGTGAAATCAACGGATGAAACCCAACGCTACCAATAATCATTAGAAGAGAAAGAGACCCTTTAGTCTTTGTTAGGACATCTTCAAGAGAGAAAGAAAACATTTAATGTAGCACCTGCAGCACGCCGATGATGATATTTGTTTCTTTTGAATAATTGCTTCTGCTGTTCAGAGCGTCTTTCTTTACTTTAAAAATCTCACGAACAGGAACTGCTCGACGGTTTTGGCGGATCTTGCTTGGCGGTGTGTATGGCTGGGGCTGAAGACAATTTCTACAGTACGCTGCCGTTGTTTTTTGCAGTAGACTGGTTGCCAACCAAGACTATAAGATCCAGTCTGTGCAGTTTTTTTAACCCATTTCTGTGAAAAAGACACGGATTCATATCTTTCCTAAGGGTATTTGCACATAAGTGAATATAACGACCTCAGCTGAAATTCGAACACGGCACTCTGGTTTCTCATAAAAAGCCGTTATCTGTTACACACATCTAGTAGGGTAATTAAAAATTATATAAGAAAAAATAAAACGAAGAAAAGAGTAGCCAGTATAAGTAATGAAATAGATTTATTTAAGAATTCAAGTACATTTAAATTTATTTAATTGTAAAAGTAAGTAACCGTTTGTTTTTCGTGCATGTCAGAATAAAAGCTTGTCTATTTCAATCTTTGTGAATATACATCATATATATTTCAGTCTACAACATCATTATTGTTCTGATTTGGCTTCACGAACGAAGTTTTAGTAGGGGGTCACACGTCTGCCTGATAAAGTCTTCAAAAGAGATGCAAGATTGCTTTCTACAGCGGTCCCAATAGAGTATGGAACACCGCTTTCATGGCGCCACCTAGCCTTCTCTGCCTCTGCAGTGAACGTCAGGAATATCGGTGGTTTGAAGATTTTATATCATCTTGCTTTTACATCGTGTAAAGTGTTTTATTTAATTATTTAGTTTTCAGGGAGTCATTATATTCAGTCATGCGGCGCCCTTCTGTTTTACTGAACAGAAATGAGTTTTGCGAATAGGAAACTCTTTGATAGACGATAGTTTTTCATTCTCAACACATGACTAAGTATAGGTGACCAATTCTCAGAATAATCACGATATTTGTAGTCGTGTCCGTATTGAAAACTTCAATGTTTCTCAGGAAGTCATTCCAGTGCAAATTTGAGAATGAGAATATAGAGACAATTAAATACTATTTATACTCGTAAAAGTTTACAGATAGACAGATTATATATGATAGATATCAACACACACACACATACACACGTAAGAGACAAATACTATTTATACGCGTAAAAGTTTACAGATAGACAGATTATATATGATAGATATCAACACAAACACACACACACACACACACACACATATATATATATAGAGAGAGAGAGACAGACAGACAGATATATAGACAGATGTCTTAATGCGTGAATATAGAATGAATTATATAAGATTAATACGTGTGTATGTTTAGAGATAGACAGATAGATTGATAAGGACAAATTGAAGAAGGAATGAAAGAAAAAAATAGATATCAACTCTCACACGTAACTACACACACACACACACGCACACACACACACACACACACATATATATATATATATATATATATATATATATATATATTAACATGCATATACTCAATAATTTGCTTAAGGAAAATAATAATTGATGAGATATTAAAATAAAATAAGTAAATTGATATATAACATTTTTGATAAAAAAATTTTTATAATAAATAAATAGATATTAGAAAGATGGGATAATGATAGCAACAAGTAAATTAGAATAAAAAATAAAAATGTTATTTATAAATTAAATAGAATTAAATATTTACTGACAAGAAGAGTAAATTTACTCAAAAGACCCCTTAAGTTTGAACAAAAATATAAACAGTTCTTTTCGTTCTTCATCCCTTTCCAGTTTTCTATGAGAAGAGGTCAAGATACGGAGAAAACTGCAAGGACATCTTTGGTACTAGAATAGATGCATCAAAGGTAATACGATATAGTGAGAAGTAATAAAAATAAAAAATGAAAATAGAAATAAAAAAGGAAAATAAAATTAGGTTAAAGTAGATTGACACTTTGACCGTTAGGGAGAAAAAAAAAAAGAAAAAAGATAAAAAGAAAGAAAAAAAGTAAGTATGTATTCCCTAGAAACTACTGGCCAAATTTCAAAGTGAATCTTTATTCTGGTTAGTTAAAAGGAACACAAACATAAATTTTATATCTTCCCACAAACATAAATAGCAAACCGATGGTTTTTTGTATTTAAATTTAAATAACTTTCACACCCAACATCCAACATTGCTTGTTATCTCGAAACATAGAAATTTCCGTGTTGCAATGTACTTTTATTTCATAATTATATGATTTTATATATATATATATATATATATATAACAACAAAATATGGAGACGAAACCCCTGAATGAAGTGAAAAATTGAAAAGAGGGTGTGAACAGGAAAGAACCTTGGGGATATTTGCTGCAAACTTTGCCAGAAAAAAAGTTGGCCATTATTACTTTAAAAAATAGAAGAGAATTGTTAAACACGAAAAATGAATTAATGTCACGATATATGCATTTTTAGAACGAAATATTGGGAACTTACCCGGATGAACTTTTACTTTCCTTCAGCTTGCTACCCCTTTTTGGTAGTAGGTAGATTCTGTTTCCCATTTGAAGTTTTTCCTCCTACTCTTTATTCACTGTTAGTATTTTTAGGAATAATATCCATTGGTTTTCCGTATTTGTGCCTGAAGTGTCCTAACGGTTGAAATCCTGGTAGTCTGGTACGGATCCCCAAAATGTGTAAAGCTCATTTTATATACATATAGTGATAAATAAATACGAATCATAATTTTCTGGTGTAGGTCTGACCAACTATGACTCAGTTTCTGGTGTGGCAGTTGCGAATTCGTCAGGTGGTCATGCCAGAAGGAGCATAATAAGAGTAGCATGTGAATAGATGTATAATATATATAACCCAAATCACTCAGGAAGGAATAACCAAAAGGGTCGAGAATGAAATAGCCGTAAAGTCACTGAAATTTGTGCAAAAGGGAACACAAGAATACATTTCACAGTGTGTCAAAATTCTTATCAATAATATAAGAAAAATAGCATCACAAGAGTAGATAGACAGCTATATGTATTAAGTTAAAAAAGCAATTAGACACTATGTGGATTTCTATGAGCACATAGTTTTCATCTACAAAGACTCTACCCATAATATTGGGCCCTTTTCTTTCATAAATATAATATGCTAGCAGTATAGCCCGGCGTTGCTCGGGTGTAATGAAAGCTTTAAAACTAATCCAGGGTCCTGGAGCTCAGACTCTTTAGACGTTGGCACGAAAGCCTAAAAAGCAATAGTTGTTTCCAGTTAAAGCGAAACCGTAGACTGAAAGAAAAATGAATGGATGTAAGTCAAATTTTGAAGTTTAGTGTGAATCGGATAAAAATTGTGGATTTGTATAAAGTACATAGAGACAGATAAACAGACACACACAAAAACATCTTGCCTTTTATATATACAATTTTCTGCACTATTGTAAGAACTGCAACCTTGAAACTTCTGAATATCGTTTCTTATAACTTTGTCTATGAGTGTATGAAATTTGATTAAAATCGGACCACTCCTTCTATAACCCGATTTTTTCGATTATTGATTTTCGATATTTATCGGGGGTACCTCGACACAAAACCTAGCTAAGAACACTCGCAGACGCTAATAGTACAACTGTGTAAATTTTCAAGAAAATCGGTTCAGCCGTCTCGGAGTCTATAGGTAACGGACACACACACACACACACACACACACACACACACACACACACACACACACACACATACACACACGCATACACACATACACACAGACAAAGTTCCATTTATAAATAAATTTAGATCGATAAAGGCGCGATGAGTAAATTTTCGCCATTTTATATTTTTAATTACACGCGAATGATGAGAACACTAATGTGAGGAGATCTGTATGAGAGTAGAGTGGAAAGGGAGAAGAACATGATACAAGGATTGTCATGGAAATAATTCAAGTGAAGGAGATAAGAGATGGCAATTGACATTGCATTTACATTTTTGGAGATTGTAGCTGTCAGGAAAGCAAGTATACGAAAGGGAATTCCACAGGCGGGAAGTTCGAGCAAAGAAGCTAATAGAGTAGAAGTTGCGGTTACATTTGATCGGTTTCACTGTAAAAGGGTTGGACCTCGTCGCTTGTCAAGTAGCTAGAGTAAATTCAAGCATGGAGTTAACCTCATCGGAGAAGAAGCCGTGAAAGTAATTTTTGTATTGGATTTTGTCAAGAACTCCCAAATGAAATCAGAGGCACTCAACTAGATGTGACAGCAATATACAATGCACGGGCGGATGATAGATTTATACTTGTGCAAGATAGATTCAGACGAGAAAAACTTTTTGGCCCTACATACAGTGAACTGACCTTCCTAGCAGCAGATTTAGCTATGGATTTAATATAGTCATTCCACTTGGGGTCGGCTGATAGAGTTAGGCCGAGAAGCAGTGTTTTGCTTTCAGGGAGACTAGCCCGATCCGTGCTGATGAAGGGTAGGAGCAATTCTCTGTGGTGGTTAAGGGATAGCAGCTTCGTTTCAGAAGCATTAAAATTTATGAACCATTTCTTACCCAAGATCACCACAAGTTGGAGGTTTCTTTTCAAGATCAACAGCGAGGTTTGCTTTGTCAGTCTCGGCAGATTTTTTTTATCGAGGTGGGAGTAAATGGTGGTAACGTCAGCGTAGATGTCTACTTGGAATCTCATTACTTAAGGGAGATCGTTGATGAAAGTCAGAAATAGCATAGGACCTAAAATAGAACCTTGAGCGACACCCACGTTCGTATGACAGTATGAGGAAGCATGCCCATTCAATATTACCTTCATTACGCGATTTGAAAGGAACGACTGGATTAGATCAAACAAGAGTCCAGTTATACCATAGCCCTGTAGCTTGCGTAGAAGTCCAGCATGCTAAACTCTGTCAAATGCTTTGGAGATATCTAGGGCAGTAGCTCTATCTTCGACGTTCTTATCGAGAGCCTGGTATATATATATATATACTCTGCGATTGTCGTTAGCATATAAGCAGTAGACCTGGTGAAGCAGAAACCATACCGTTTATCGGAGAAAAGGTCGTGAGCTGTGAGATTTTGTACCACTTCAGCACTGATAATAGCCTTGAACACATTACCAAAAATCGATAAGAGGCTGATAGAGCGATAGTTAGAGGGGTGTGAGAATTCTCTAGAGTTCTTAAATACAGGAACCACAGAGGAGAACTTCTAGCAGGCAGGAAAGCAAAAAGCAGAGGGGGCAGTAGTTGTAGAGATTGGAGAGAACAGATGAGAGTTCAGGCACATTTCTTCAATACAATGATTGGTATTCCGTCACCTCCGCTCCCCTTATGGGGGTCAAGCTTTGAAATTATGTCAGAGACCAGCGAGGGGGTAATGTGAACGTCACTCAGTTGAGTCTCAGTGGGAAATCGGATGTGGATACCCGAGACGAATCAAATTTTGAGTTATTGGAGAATATGCGAGCAAAGCATTCGGCCTTGTCTGCTGAAGATGTGAGGACCTCAAATTTATTGATTAAAGTGGGGATTGAGGGCTTGCTGTTGTTTAACGCATTTTTACAAAGCAGCCAGTTGTCTTTGCAGCCGAACTTGCGGGATGTTATACGCTGTTTCATTTTTTCAGCAAACAACAGCTTAGCAACATTTAGGATCCTCTTGCAGTCATTATGCGCAGAGGAAAAGAGGCACCTATTATGGTCAGACGCGTGGCTCTGATAAAGCCGGAAGAAGTGATTTCTGTGGGCAATAGCAGCCGAGAAAGCAGGGGAGAATCAGGAGGACGAATGGGGTTTAAGTCGTAACTTCCTGGCACGCAGGAAAGCATCGATGCCCGCTTTAACCCAAGAAGAGATCTCGGACGCACAGTCTTCAAAGGGAAGACTAAAAAAAATTGTTTCAAGGTACGTCACACAAGAAATCACAATTTCCTGTCCTTTGTAGCTCTTAATAAAATTGTACTTTCGCAATCTCCCCTAATCCCTGTTCTGCCAAGCTGGTTATGTAGGTTATTTTCTACATTTGCATAGGTTATTTGCTACTTTGCCCATCTGGACTTCCATATATCCTGTTCAGTGTATAGCATTCTCAACATACATTTGCAGAACCATATTTCCGTTGCTTCAAATCTCTTAATCTGTGAAGAAATTGTTCAGCATTTACTGCCATCAAGAAAGACCGATATTAAGTACATTTGTTTTGTTTGTAACAAGATTTTTCTCTTTGCCGAGCCTTTAGAAGATATCTTTCATCATAACACTGTGTCTTCGGATTTCAGTGTCACCCTTATAACATTTTCTAGATACTGAAATTTTTGCTTGATTTTAGCATTTCTAATTTGTAATTCGCAGTTTGAGTTTTTCTTCTTTTGCTGACAAACGTACATTATGTCTTCTTGCAATTGATATTTAGTCCTTTCTTCTTGCTTTCCTTTATTGCCTTTTGTATGAGTTTTTGTATTTCCTTTATTGTGTCTATTATCAACACTGTGTCACCTGCGTATCTTATGTTATTAAGAATGTGACCGCTAATAATGAATTCCGGTAGATTTTCTAATTCTATCAGATTCCCCACCCCCAAATTATAAAAAAAAACTTTTCAAAATTACTTGTTTTTATCGGCACAAGAAATCGTGTAATCGAAATGAGTTCGAATTTCGATCAAAAATTATTTCGTTTATTTAACAATAATGCCTTAACAAAGATAAGAATCTGTTTCTCCATAAGCTCTTTGACTAATTGATTTGTTTTTTTACGGCTTATCAACCCTCCGCATTCTATTTAAAGCCATAAAATATTATTAGATCGTGAGATTTAGGGGGGGGGCATATTAATGGCTAAATAGTACAAGTTTTATAAATTAATCCATAGTTGTTGGTGGGGGAGAAGATGTAGAGTCATGTTTTCCAATTGTATTTGCACATAAGTAAATGTAATGTAACCAACGAGAATTGAAACTCGACTCACCGATTAACTATTCTGTATCCTTACCTATTCGATGTTGCTTAACTTCGGTGATCATTTGGGAAACTTTGTTTCAGCGTAATGCGACCGTAAGCCTCCATGAGTTCTGTCCCATCATCAAATATCATAACAAAAATATCATGTCCCTGACATGTCATAAGTTAGTCAAGCTCAGTCCACTGCAAAAACCAAGGCGCAGAGCAACAAATGTATACTTAGGTGCGATATTTAGCTGTAAAGTTTTAACTGTTTGCCAAAGTTATCCTGGCAAAATAAATAACTAGATAATAATACCTCAGAATGTTTTTTGTTAGCATTTAGCCACTAAGCTATATTTGCAGGTGTATAAATACATATGGATGTTAGCGGTGGATATTCTAGCTTTTGGAAACGACGGGCGTTGCCTATAAATTATTTGATAAGGATTCCAAGAAAAGGTATTAAATGTACGAATCTCAGACCACCTTGTCTTTGTTAAATAAAACTATTTTTTTTCTGCGTACGATCCACAGCGCCATTATACACCTATGTATTTACTTGTAGCTTCGTTTGTTAAATGCAGTGTATAAGTATTACGACACTAGCTCAATAACACTGCCTCCAAGCGAAGGTAGAGTCTGACTCTAAATAATGTGCCTTGAGCTGAGGTTTTCTCAATGCAAAACAGAAAAGAAATTCATTACTTTGACCATCAATAAGCCGATAATTCCAGTTCTCAGGTCGCCTAACAAAATAGCCGCGAAGAAATAATTTTAGATCTTTTATCCGATTCTGTAGTGTTCAGACATACTGGCTTCTAGCAATTAACATTTGTGCATGAGATAAAGGAAAAATGCAAAAGCCTGCCATGTTTATCTGAAAGCTGGATGGGAAATCGGAAAGACAGAAGAGTGGAAGCAACGAAAGGAGATAATATTAAGAAAATGGATAAAAATGCGGAAAGTCTGAGTAATGTTCAAAAGAGAAAGAAATTCTAATTCGAATGAAGGAAATGGGAGGAAAGTAATAAAATAAAATGATAGGAAAGATTCATAGAGGAAGAGAAACATAGTGATTGTTGGATAGAGCAAAAAAAAAATGAAAGAAAAGCGATAAAAATAAGCGAAGGAAATGTAAAATTAATATAGAATATAAAAGAAAGAATTAAATGAAAAGAAAAAAAGAAATGAAAAAGAAAGAAGGAGAACAATGATGTTAGTGTGAGACGAAAATTAGAAAGAAAGAAAGAAAGAAAGAAAGAAAGAAAGAAGGAGGCAATCAACAAAAGGAAGAAAAAACGGGTGTCAACAATATTAGGTAATGAATAGAAAGAAAGAAAAAAAGAAAGAAAGAAAGAAAAGAAAGAAAACGAGAGAGAGAGAGAAAAGAAAGAGGAGATAATCAATATTAGTGTGAGAAGAAAAAGAAAGAAAAGGAATTAATACTATAAGGATGAGACGAAAATTAGAAAGGAAGATAGAAAGAAATGCATTTAGGAAAAAACGAAATTCATTAAAGAAAGAAAGAAAGAAAGAAAGAAATGAATTAAGGAAAGCTATTGCAAAAGAAAAAAAAACGAAAATTCATAATGAAAGTTTAGAAACACGAAAGAAAATGGAAACTTGAAAGTAATAAAATGAAAACTATATCAGATTACCTCAAGAAATCGGGAGAAAGAACGTGTGTTTGTATACATGTGTGGGTAGAGAGAAAGACAGCAAGGAATCTGGAAAGATGCAGAGATGTTAGAAATCAATAAGCGAGTTTCATAAAGAAATGAAAGGATAAAATGGAAAAAGACAAAAGAAAAAAAGAAATTGAAAAATCCCCCCCACCAAAAAAAAAAAAGATGTAAGAAAAACAAAATAGCACAAGTAAATATTGAATGAATGATTTTGGTTATAGAAACATTCCACCATCTTACAATTCTTGCTTTTTCTTCCGTTTTCCTTTTCCTTTTCAGAAGAAAATTTATGCATTCAGCCATACTGTTATCATAGTCGCATTGCGAAGCTCACGGCATGGGTCAGCTGCAAGGCCAGATATTCTTCCATCAGTGATCATTTCAAATGAGCACTTGCTAGGTGCTATGTTACATTGTGAGAGAAAAATGGCTCCTCTTTGTTCTCAAGTTCAATAATCGGATAGAGAGAAACAGGATGTACCTCAGTCGATTGTTATTCAATAATGATAGCCTCTGTTTTGCGGAAATGGTTGGCACATATTTCTAAAGGGCATAAACATTCACATGGGATCACTATTCATGACCAGTTTTAAGGAACCAAGAGAATATTATAAAACTGATAAAGAAAATTATTTTGCACTGTGCATTTATATTTTTCAAAAACGTAAATTTGTAATCATGTTTTTGTTAAATATGAGTTTTCATAGCAGTACCAGTTATTAGTAAAAATATTTTTGGAACAATCGAGATCTTATAAGTGATACATTATTTTATTCAGTCAGTTAGTTAAGTGCCATACGAGATACACGCTTGGGCGATCATGTCTAGAAAGAGACATGACTGACTGGGCAGAATATTTTCCTGCAGTAGGTTGCCATTGCTTTCTGCGGTAGACTGGTTGCTGACCAAGGCTATAGAACCAATCTGTCCCGTTATTTAAACCATAACTGGAAGGAAGAGACGGATTAATACCTTTCCCAAGGTTATTTGCGCGTAAGTGAAGACAATGAATTCAGCTAGAATTCGAACTCGGCTTCCCGATTTCTCGTTCCGAGCCGATATCCACTGGACCACAACGCACATCCCTATTTTATTAGCGCAATAAAAATAGGCAAAATGAAAAGGGATATATGGAAGGTACAGATACAGACTGGATGTGCGTTGTGGTGCAGTGAATATCGGCTCGGAACGACAAATCGCGGAGCCGAGTTCGAATTCCAGTTGAATCCATTGCATTCACTTACGCACAAATAACCTTGGGAAAGGTATTAATCTGTCTCTTCCCTCCAGTTATGTGTTAAATAATAGGACAGATTGGGTTCTATAGCCTTGGCTGGCAAATAGCCTACTGCAGAAAGCAATGGCAACCTACTGCAGGAAAATATTCTGCCCAGTCAGTCATCTCTCTCTCTTTCGAGACATGATCGCCCAAAGCGTGTATCACGTATGCCACTTAACTGACTGACTGACAGCTACAGAAGTTGGTAATGAAAAAAGAAAAAATGAAAAAAGAAAAAAATGAAAAAAGAAAAAATGAAAAAAGAAAAAATGAAAAGAAAAAAATAAGAGATAAAATGAAAAGAGAAAAAAATTAAAAAAGAGAAAAAATAGTATAAATGAGCTAACCGATTATCGCTCTTCACTCGTCAGAACTCGATCTAGGAAATTAAATTATTGGGCATACCGACTCAACAAAAAAATAAAAAAATAAAAATAAACATGAGGAAATAAAATGTAAACGTATCAATAATACATTGTCACACTTTTTAGTCTATAAAAAGATCGAACTAATAAAAAAAATCTGTGTGGTTCCGTAAGGATGGTTGTCTTGATCTAAACTTATTTATAAATGGAACTTTGTCTCTGTGTGTGTGTGTGTGTGTGTGTGTGTGTGTGTGTGTGTGTGTATGTCTGTGTGTGTGTGTATCCGTTACCTATAGACTCCGAAACGGCTGAACCGATTTTCTTGAAAATTTACATAGTTGTACTATAAGCTTCTTCGAGTGTTCTTAGCTAGGTTTTGTGTCGAGGTATACCCGATAAATATCGAAAATCGATAATCGAAAAAATCGGGTTATAGAAGAAGTGGTCCGATTTTAATCAAATTTCATGCACTCATAAACAAAGACATAAGAAACGATATTCAGAAGTTTCAATTTTGCAGTTCTTATAATAGTAAAGGAAATCGATAATATATATGTATATATATATATATATATATATATATATATATAAATGGTAAGATGTTTGTGTCTGTCTGTTTATCTGCCTGTATGTCTATATTTTTTCAGCCCTTTTATTTTAGTTTTTGCCTCAGGTTTGGCTGTAAGTAGGTATAATTGTAGTTCTTAGTCTCAGCCATGATACCATTTACTCAGAGGACTAATTTAGCCTTCAAAATTCAGATTACGACGAAAAAAAACTAATTTCATATCGATACCAGGAAATCAAAATTTGACTTACATCCATTCATTTTTCTTTCAGTCTACGGTTTCGCTTTAACTAGAAACAACTATTGCTTTTTAGTCTTTCGTGCCAGCGTCCAAGGAGTCTGAGCTCCAGGACCATGGATTAGTTTTAAAGCTTTCATTACACCCGAGCAACGTCGGGCTATACTGCTAGTTTAATATAAACTTGATTTAATATAAACTGTCTCAAAGAATTTTACGTGATAGTCGGAATGCGATCTGTTGAAAACAGAACATGTCTTCTCGGAAGTATTACTAATTTTGAATAAGCTGTTCTGAGATTGTTAACGTGGGTGTAGAAGAACACTTATGCAAATTTTCAAGTTATCTTTTGCTAAAACACGTTGGTACATTAATTTCTCTTCTCTGGAAGTTTAGTTGTCCTACACATGTAGTCAGTTTAACACTGACATTTAAATTCATAATTTTTTTCTTTTATATTCTTTCCAATCTATTCTACAGCTTTCTGTACAAACAATGAAAAGTAAAAAAAATTGATGATTTCACTTGTTTTAAAAATTCTTACATTGATAATAATTCTTCTTAAAATTGTAGGGGGTGTCCGTTGCTATAGTCTTGAGTTATTAGCAGAGAGCACAAACCCAGTCGTGGTTCCGCCGGAGGGTAGAACCACGGCTCGGTAAAAATAGACAGATTTATTTTTGGCCCGGCTATATGGCCGGGAACTCCCACTTTAAAATGACCATGTGTCACATCCGGCCTTTTGTGGGGAGGCTAGTGAATATAGTCTTGAGTTATTACCTCTTCAGGATGTGCGGATGTTGCAATGGATTCTAGCTCAGAATGAGAAATTGGAGAGTTGCGTTCGTCACGTTAATATACATGTAAATACTCAGGTGAAACGTATAAATCATCTCTCCAGCTATGGGTTAAATAGCAACGCAGATTGCACGTTATAGTTGAAGTTGGCATCTAATCTACGAGAAAGATAACTCTGAATTCAAAAGCGTAACAACTGTCCATGATTCCCAACTTTTAGCAATGAGGTTGTGAAGAAGAAAAAAGAATCAACTGTGTAAAATGTGGAGGTGGTGCGGCGTTTCTCTGTATGAATAACAGAATCGAAGAACTAAGTTCAAATTCCTTCTAACGATCTTTGCACTCACTTCGCACTATTACTTTTTTTTAAAGGTGTCAAACACCTTTTCCCTGCAATTATGGGGCCTTGCATTGGATGAGCAACCATAGTTGACAACCAATCTAGGAGAAGAACAGCTGCAAATTATAAAAAACAATCCCGGATTAAAAAAAACAAACCTTTTTTACACATTCCAATTTAATGCATTCTTTTTTACCCGCTAAATAAAAATAACTTTGACAGTGAGACCTGATAATTTGTTCAATGTAATTTCTTTCCTTTCAACTCTGGACTGGAGGATTCAATTGAATTTAAAATTCTCAATGAATTTTTTTATCCTCTAAAATTACTTCTGGTTTGAAAATACACCATTAAATAGAAGAGTTAAATGAAATTTCTTTGCAGAGTTACCAATGATACTCTTTCCCGCTTAATCATGCATACACTTCTGCTGAGATAACATGCTGCATTCGCTTATAATTTAATTAATGGTCTCCGCCCTTTTTTATCATGTGTATTTACTATTTTGGTAGAGTCCTGTCTTTGTTCCTCTTAACAAATATTTTATTCTGATAAAGGATTAATTTCTTTTCTTCAAATGTCCTTTTCGCAACCATTTTCATATCATCTAATTGCTAATGTCTTTTGTTTGTCTTATGAAACTGGTTTCTTTCTAATTTTTGACTTTTTGGTTTGAAGATTTCTGACTCCAGATTGGCATAACGTCTGTTATACTGTAAATTTTAGCTGCAAATTTCGGCCGCCATAAAAAATTTTGTGTAGTCAACAAGTAGCTTAGAGATGTTATAATCCTCAGTGCAAATGAAACTTTTCTCCGCCTACTTTTCTACCAGACTACCTGCATCAATCACCGAATATAAACCTTCACGTATTATTTTTTATTGTAAATAACTGTCTTTAAATATTCACTAGGTTGGCGTTATATTCATATTCACTAAATAAGAAACTGAAAATTGCAAACTATGTCATTTTATATTGATTTTCAAGGAGGCCCAGCTCACTCTCTCACTCCCTCTCCCCCTCTCTCTCCTCATGGTTATAGCGCAATGACCTCTCTCATTTAGCATCATTTAATGCAATTTTCTCTTGATGTCAGTTTAAATTGAAGTTTTATTTTTCTCTTTATGTCTAAATTATAATTATGGACTATAATTTTTAAAAGCCAAAATTTTGTTGGAAAAATTTCCAAGTTTTCATCCGAAATCGAGAAAATACAAACTTCCAGCAAAATAAGATAGGGTAAAAACAGATGCCATTTTAAATTGACGCCGAAAGTATAATTTAGTAAATATCGGAAAATTGCATACATTTAAGCAAAATTACATACTTTTATAAATTAACAGAAAATTGTCAAATGAGTCAAATATATAAATTTTAAATCTCGTTTTTCTTTATTGCTTCTTTCTCTCCTTTTTCTCTTTCTGTCTCTCTCTGTCAATCTATCTATCTGTTTCCCCCTTTCTCTATCTATTTATCTGTCACTCTTTCTCTCTCTTTCTCTCTCTCTCTATACGCACACACACACATATATATATATATACATATATATATTATTTCCCTTTTTTCCTTTTTTCTCTTGCTGTCTCTTTCTCGCTATATATATATATATATTATTTGTAAACGTGTTATTACGTAACCCCGCTTTCTATCTACTCTGGCATGTACGCATCGCTCGTTCAGTAAAATGAATTAGAGCACTCTGGCTATTGGGCGCGTATAATGATAATTTGCCGTAACTTTTTGTTACCATAACTCGCACCCCTGAAGATAACCTCGGACAGAGATTGAAAGTACTTGGGTACATTGAAAAATGAATGAGAATAACTTCTGTTAACGTTACAGCTCATTTCTGAAATCTTTCGATTATAATACGCGAAAGATTATCCGTGAGTATGAATGAAATTTATTAAAAATAAGCAGACACAATGCTTGCAATTTATTTAATCTGACATTTGTAAAAGAAAATTTGCTACCAAAATACATAAATTTTAAAATGTATATATAAAGAGAGATTCTCTCTCTCTCTCTCCCTCTCTCTCTCTCTCTCTCTCTCTCTATATATATATATATATATAGTACTGTGAAAAAGTATTAGGACAAGAACTATTTTATCTTTCATGAGGCACCAAAATAAAATTTAAAATCACCCATGTCCTAACACTTTTGCACACTACCGGTAGTAGTGGTTAGGAAACCATTGTTGCGTGAAGTAAACGTAAGAAAGAGCTTAGAATTTGCAAAACAACACACGGATTAGACAGTAGATAAGTGGACGAAAGTATTCTGGACAGACGAGCCAAAATTTGGACTTTTTGGCTCTTAAAGGAGGCAGTATGAAAGGTACCTTGTAAAATGCATTGTGACAACAATGAAGCATGGAGGTGGAAATATTCTTGTTTGGGATGCTTTAGTGGCCAGGGAGTTAGTGACCTGATGAAAATTGATAAAAAGATGGATAAAAAAATGTATCACCAGATTCTTATCCGCCATGGTGTCCCATCTGGGATACGTTTAATAGGACAAGAACTTATTTATCAACAAGACAATGACTCTAAACATATTTCAAACCTTTGTAAGAATTATTTAACTAAAAAGGAAGAGAAAGGAAGGCTACGGAATGTGAATTGGCCCACACAAAGCCCTGATCTCAATCTATTGAACATCTAAGGGATAAAAAAAAATGATAAATCTAATGTTACTTCGCAAGACACACTTTGGGGACAAATACAAGCTTCTTGGCTGCAGATACCATTAGATACATTGAAGAAGCTTGTGATGTCAGTGCCTGACAGAATGAAGGCTGTGATCAAAGCTATTATACTAAATATTAAATTTATTTTGTAACAAGTATTTTTTTCTTGTTAAAGCATTTGTTGAGTAAATCAAAGAAAATTACTTTAATTAAATTGTTTATTTTCTGTCAATATGCCTCATAAAAGATAAAATAGTTCTCATCCCAATACTTTTGCACGGTACTGTATATAATGAGAGAGAACAAATATGCAAAGTACATCGCGAGTTCGTGTCTAATTTTATGTTCTCTGAATCTACAGTGATAGCAAAATTGCATTGTCAACAATCTTCACATTAATCTGTGTAAGTAAACATTTGCACGAACTAAAGTGCACTGGCATAGAATAAATTATATTCTAATAAAATACCAGCTATCCCTTCTAGAACGTCTTTTAGTTGGCATTTAAAAACGTCTTAAAATGCATTACGAAGAGGTGTGTAAAATTGTTACCAGTGGACAATTTTGAATATTAAATTGCCTATGCATTTTTCGTCGTTAAATTTTGCACACATACAGCATATATATTATTAGAAATTGATTTTTATTATTTCTTCAATTTTTTTATTAATATCTATGAGTATAACAATAAATATCTATTTTAAAATATTTGAAGATAAATATCTGCATTTTGTAAACAAATATATATATTTATGTGAAATGTGTTGTATATATATATATATATATATATATATATATATATGCAATTTGTTATATATATTACATTATTCATATATTATATATGCGCGGTACATATTTGAAAGCGCTCAATATCAGTGATCGAGCTAACATATTCAGTTAGTTTGTCTGACGATCGCCAAATCGTGAAACCCAGGGTCACAACCTCACACCTATCTAACTGAACACACACACACACACACACACACACACACACACACACATATATATATATATATATATTCAATGCGAAACAAAAGGCTCATGAAATTCTCAAAAATAAAAACAGCTCCTCCTGACATACCCAATAAATAAATAAAAAAATAATGTAATAATTGTCACAAAAATGCATAGGAAAAACCCCAAGGGATCTAAATATATGATTATATGAACACAAAAGGGACATTTTACGAAACAATATTTTAAATGCATTATTTGCTCACCGTAACGAGACTAACCACAATTTTGACATAAATTATTGTTACTCTTGTCAAAAGAGAAAACAAGTCGCTGACATTGAAATGTTTAAAGAGTGTCTACATTGCAAAGTCGTCCACAGTAAATTTTCGCCTTGGCTTTCACAAAATTTTATTGTTACTAGCAGGAATTCTATTATCACAGTAGGGTAAATCTACTAATAAAAGTGATGAAACAAAAAGAAAAATAATTTAAATGAAATCGGCCAGATTGTATACAGAACGATTGAAAATAAGTCCTTATTTTAAGTATGAAGAACTCTCCAGTTTAACTATAATTTTTACAAGACGAAAGAGTCCATCATACATAAAATATGGAGTTACTTTCAATCACCCTGTATATATGAAAGAAACTTTAATTTAAAATTCCAAGCATTCCACTTTCGTAGTCGTACCAACGTAACAAATTTTGACCGATGAAGTCCTAAAAGACGAAACATTTCAAACGAAAATTTTTCCACTTTGACTTACATTTTCTTCATATATACATGTATATCTATATATATATATATATATGTGTGTGTGTGTATATATATATATATACGTGTGTGTGCGTGTGTATATATATATATACACACACACACACACACACACACACATATATATATATATATGTGTGTGTGTGTGTATATATATATATATACACACACATATATATATGTATATGTGTGTGTATATATATATATGCACACATATGAAAGTGCATGTATATATATAGATTATTCATCCACATACAAGCCTGTTTCGCTGTATCACAGCTTATCAGTGTGGCTAGACGCATCCACTTGCTTCTGGCCGGGATTGAAACTCGAGCGATTTGGTGTCCGTGGAGTCGCTACCCCCTAAGCCATAGGCGCATGGAATCAGAGACGGGAAATTTTAATGTGTTCTACATAAGCAATGTATGCACGTGACAGTCACCGAAAGAAATCAATTCATTTCTGAAGAGTCACGTTTATATAGCAGAAGTGGAAACTGTTTTTAAAATGTTCTTCCCCGCCCTCTCTCTCTCTCTCTATATATATATATATATATATATATATATGTGTGTGTGTGTGTGTGTGTGTGTGTGTGTGTGTGTGTGTGTGTGTGTGTGTGTGTGTTAGTGTGTGCGTGTGCGTGTGCGTGCATACATACATATAAAGAGGGAGTGGAAAGTTCTTGATCAGACTTTCAAAAATCTGATCTGTATCTGTAACCGTGTTTATATTTTAGAGGAGTACTTTAAAAACCAATTGCTTTGTCTAAGGTTGTCAAGTTGACAACTCATTTAATACTAGTTAAGAATTTTGAAAAAAGATCTCCACCAGGACAGCGAAAAGAAAAGAAAAAAAAATCCTCAAAAGATTGATTACTTGAGGTAGTTTTCGAATCTCGGTAGCGTTTTCTAAATCTTGATAAAGGTCAGTGGGACAATGAACGCTGCCGATGTGGATGTGTTTAAATGACTTCTAGAGAATAAATGAGACACTGGTCATAGAATGATCGTTAGCGTTCCCGTTGCGAAGTCTATCCGTGGGATTTGTGACTTTCATTCTTAATCACTGTTCCACGCTACGAAAATGTCCAAAGAACGATAGTACGATTAGATTAACCTTTTTATATTAAAATTACTTAATAAAGGTCTCAAGAGCCATTCAAGGTAGGGTTAGTGTTAAAATTGTTATAATGAATGAGGTGCATGATACAAATGTAAGAAGGGTGACAAGAAGTGAAGATTATGAGGACAAGAATGATAGATAACGGTTGACACTTGACATAAAATGTTTAAGATTGTACGGTGAGAGAGGAAATGGTCTGGAGTAAGGAATTTCTACATGACTAACGACAAAGAGTTGGTATGCAGAAAGCTAGAGTGGAGAAAAAACAATGAAACAATGTGAGAAAGAAAAAAGAAAGAAAGAAATAACGAACGAACGAACGAACGGACGAAAAAGAAAAAAGAAAAAGAAAAAAACAAAAGATAAAAATGAAAAAAGGATAAAAGAGAGAAAAAAAGAAAGAATTATTAAATAAATAACTCAATAAAAAGCGAAGAAAAAAGAAACGAAAGAAAAAAGAAAGAAAGGACGATAGAAAACAGTAAATAAAAGAGAAAAAGAAAAAAGCTGGAAAGAAAGAAAACAGAAAGAAAGTAAAGTGATGAAGAATGAAAGGAAAAAGAAAGAAAGGACGATAGAAAACACTAAAGAAAAGAGAAAAAAACAAAGAAAGCACCAAAGAAAGATAGCAGAAAGAAAGCAAAATGATAAAAATGATGCAGGAAAAGGAAGAAAGTAAAATGACAAAGAAAGGAAGGAAAAAGAAAGAACGGAAAAAGAAAGAACGGAAAAAGAAAGGAAGGAAAAAGAAAGAACGGAAAAAGAAAGAACGGAAAAAGAAAGGAAGGAAAAAGAAAGGAAGGAAAAAGAAAGAAAGGAAAAAGAAAGAACGGAAAAAGAAAGGAAGGAAAAAGAAAGGAAGGAAAAAGAAAGAACGGAAAAAGAAAGAACGGAAAAAGAAAGGAAAAAGGAAAAAGAAAGGAAAGGAAAGGAAAGGAAGGAAAAAGAAAGAAAGGAAAAAGAAAGAAAGGAAAGAGAAAGGAAGGAAAAAGAAAGAAAGGAAAAAGAAAGAAAGGAAAAAGAAAGGAAGGAAAAATAAAGAAAGGAAAAAGAAAGGAAGGAAAAAGAAAGAAAGGAAAAAGAAAGGAAGGAAAAAGAAAGAACGGAAAAAGAAAGAAAGGAAAAAGAAAGAACGGAAAAAGAAAGGAAGGAAAAAGAAAGAACGGAAAAAGAAAGAAAGGAAAAAGAAAGGAAGGAAAAAGAAAGGAAGGAAAAAGAAAGAAAGGAAAAAGAAAGGAAGGAAAAAGAAAGGAAGGAAAAAGAAAGAAAGGAAAAAGAAAGAAAGGAAAAAGAAAGGAAGGAAAAAGAAAGGAAGGAAAAAGAAAGGAAGGAAAAAGAAAGAACGGAAAAAGAAAGAAAGGAAAAAAGAAAGGGAGGAAAAAGAAAGGAAGGAAAAAGAAAGAAAGGAAAAAGAAAGGAAGGAAAAAGAAAGGAAGGAAAAAGAAAGAAAGGAAAAAGAAAGGAAGGAAAAAGAAAGAAAGGAAAAAGAAAGGAAGGAAAAAGAAAGGAAGGAAAAAGAAAGAAAGGAAAAAGAAAGAAAGGAAAAAGAAAGGAAGGAAAAAGAAAGGAAGATAATAATAATAATAAAGAAATAATGAAAATATAATAAAGAGAGAAGTAACTATTGGATAATTAACAAGAAAAGAAGAAATTTATAAGTCAATAAAATTATCGATCTTAAGCAGAGAAAAGCGATATAATCCTAAAGGAATATAAGAAATTGAAGAAGAGTTGGCACGAGAGAGAATAAACAACTAAATTGAGAAAATCAAAGAGAAACTTTAACTGCATATTTCTATTCCCTTGAGTAACACATTCTGTTGTTACAAGTTGAAGTTCTGTTATCGACCGAAAAAAAAAAAAAACTGAAGAGACGCGAATGAATTGAAGCAAACATTTACCTGCCGTATTTAGAATCATAATTAGGGTCCATTGTGTAATGAAATTCCATTTGGTAAAAAATGCCCATGTTCAAAACAATAGAAATAATAAC
>JBBBDQ010028464.1:47500-83912 GCA_037127315.1 Ascarosepion bandense
TTTGAATTCCAGTCTATGCAGAAGACAACCGAAATTTACTTCACTATCTTTTCTTCGACTTACTGGTAAAACGGAAAAAATAGAAAAAGAATCAGTGAAGATCCATGATTCTGTACGCTCTGAAGCGATCTGGTATTTTAAAAATCTGTTTATATCTCTGTGTATATCTTCATCTCTGTATATCTACTCAGACAGAAAATCACAACGCACTCTCATTGTTCTTATGTTTATCTTATTTTATCATTCATTCTGCTTTTTTTCATCCTTATTTTCTTGTATGCAACATCCGCACCTAAGTCTAATTTTATTTTGGTATTTATTCTTAATTTTGTATTTATTCATTAATTGTTTTCCTTAATATGAATAGATAGGTTCGCCTATTGCTAAGTCCTCACGGCTCCCCGGTCTTTTGAACAGTAGAGGTTAAGCTCTTGCTTTCTTTTTAGTTCTGTGTTTTCGATTCCTTCTAAACTCTATTTCAATTCTATACTTCTAACATCTCCGTTTAAACACTGGAATTTTATTTACTAATTATTTTCCCCTCCTCAGTAGGAGGCTCAGAGATCACCAGGTTCACGTCCTTTCCCTGATTTTTGAACAGGAGTAAAAATTTAGCTTTTCTTCCATGTTTCTTCCGTGTTTCCCATTCCTTCTAAAATTTTTTCATTCTTATTCATCCCCAGTAGCCACTTGCGTCTTAGTGGCACTGTTGTCTTATGTAAGGCGAATTCATTAAAAAAAAAAAAAGTAACTTTTGACACATTGTTATCCCTTTTGTACCTGTTCTGCTATTTATTCTGGGAAAGATATTGGCGTGGTTTCGCGTTACCTTCTCCACTGTTTGTAATAGTTCTTCACTTATATTGGCAACTGATTGCTAATGAGCTGAAGAGATAATGTCATGCATTTTTATAGGCGTCAGTGCGAAACTACACAGTTACCATTTCATTTAGACACAGTTTGAAAATAATAAAACGTTTTCATCTATAATTACTTGTACATAACAACGTTCAAGTAACCATTACGTAATTAAATCTTTTATTAAGACGCCATGTTACTTGTCGGTGAGATAATTTCAATTTTACTTTTTATAATTGTAGTTGTTTTATTCTGTTGTTGTGTTTAAATACATCTTAGGACACGTTTATTAAGAAAAAAGTAATTGATTGAATAATTTCGATCTGCTACCGGAAACTTATGTGTAACATCATCCAGAGAACAGGGAAAGCACGAATAAATACAAGGCATTTGCGCAAAACAGCGCCGACTGACCGTAGCCAATAAACAAAGAGAACACGAAGAACCCACAAATCAGTGTCCTGTGCGCATGCGCGTAACAAAGCACGTGGTTACTTATTATTGGAATATGAATATATCGATTTCCCATTTTTATATTCGACTAGATGTGTGGCATTTTTTTTCTTCCTCTCATTTTTCATTTCATTCTTTTTGTTTTGCTTTCAATATGTGATTCCTACTGACAATTTTAATTGCTCGAATTGAACTTGAAACAAGAAAAAAGAAGAAAAGAAAAACTGTCCAAATCCCAAATCAAATAACAAAAATGTAAAAAGTCGTACCAATGTAGTCGACTGGAAAAGAGCCAAAAGGCAATCAATGGAGTTCTTAGATTGGTAGACAGGCGAAATCAGCTAAGTAACGGACGATTGGTTTTTACAAAATGCTTTCAATTTTTCTTCGGAAGTGTTGCTTGAATATAAATGATTGTCTTTTTTCTTGTTGTGGGGTAATTCAGATTCAAAATGAGAAAATTTAGGCTTTTGTGCTCGTGACAATCTCTTTTTAAATCAAATGTGAAGCATGCGTTGTTGTTTTTTAAAGGAAAAGTTAACAGTACACAAGATATTGGATAAACAGAAATAAAGTTGTTTTTTTTAATGAATCAGCTTAATTATTTGTTTTCAGTAGATTTTGTCTATTTTATTCTTTCGTTTTGAAAATTTCATAGTTGAAGTATTGCATAATTTTTCTTTACATCTTATTTTTGTCGCTTGTTTTCACCTAGTAGTAGTGGCAAACGTAATAGTTTAAAGATATAAGAATTTCTTAGACGATCCATTGCTATTATTAAGTTTTTACTAATTTCTTTTCATCTTAGTATCTTTTTCAAGTAGTAATAGATATAATAGTATTGAGCTATCCGAATATCTTAGATGAGTCAATGTCGCTGTTATTTATTTTGACTAGTTTTTATGTGTTGTTTATTTACACTTAGCATTAGAGATAGGATTATATTCTTATGTTATCCAACTTTCTTTGATGCTGCTATGTTATAATTAAAACTAATTTCTCTTTGACTTGTTTATTTGCAACTAATAGTTGTAGGATGATAGCCGTCTTAAATTTTCCAAATTACTTAGATGAAATATATTCATTATAAATTTTTGCCTAGTTTTTTCTAAGAAATATTTATTTAGAGAAATATCTTCATAGATGAAGGAAACAGAATTCAAGAGGAGAAACGAATGGTTAGATTTAATTTAAGCGAGAATAAATTACTTTTTGTGTAAAGGAATTACGAGAAGGGAAAAGATAAAAATATAAATAAAAAAACTCACAAAAGAAAGAAAGAAAGAAAGAAAGAAAGAAGGAAAGAAAGAAAGAAAGAATGAAAGAAAGAAGGAAAGAAAGAAAGAATGAAAGGAAAGAAAGAAAGAAAGAAAGAAAGAAAGACATAAGCAAAGAATGAAAGAAGGAAAGAAAGAAAGAAAGAAAGAAAGAAAGACATAAGCAAAGAAAGAAAGAAAGAAAGAAAGACATAAGCGAAAGAAAGAAAGAAAGAAAGACATAAGCAAAGAAAGAAAGAATGAAAGAAGGAAAGAAAGAAAGAAAGACATAAAGCAAAGAAAGAAAGAAAGAAAGAAAGGAAAGAAAGAATGAAAGAAAGAAAGAAGGAAAGAAAGAAAGAATGAAAGAAAGAAAGAAAGAAAGAAAGAAAGAAAGAAAGAAAGACATAAGCAAAGAAAGAAAGAAGGAAAGAAAGAAAGAAAGACATAAGCAAAGAAAGAAAGAAAGAAAGACATAAGCAAAGAAAGAAAGAAAGAAAGAAAGAAAGACATAAGAAAGAAAGAAAGAAAGAAAGAAAGAAAGAAAGAAAGAAAGACATAAGCAAAGAAAGAAAGAATGAAAGAAGGAAAGAAAGAAAGAAATAAAGACATAAGCAAAGAAAGAAAGAAAGAAAGAAAGAAAGAAAGAAAGAATGAAAGAAAGAAAGAAAGAAAGGAAAGAAAGAAAGAATGAAAGAAAGAAAGAAAGAAAGAAAGAAAGAAAGAAAGAAAGATAAGCAAAGAAAGAAAGAAGGAAAGAAAGAAAGACATAAGCAAAGAAAGAAAGAAAGAAAGAAAGAAAGACATAAGCAAAGAAAGAAAGAAAGAAAGAAAGAAAGAAAGACATAAGCAAAGAAAGAAAGAAAGAAAGAAAGAAAGAAAGACATAAGCAAAGAAAGAAAGAAAGAAAGAAAGAATGAAAGAAAGAAGGAAAGAAAGAAAGAATGAAAGAAGGAAATAAAGAAAGAAAGAAAGAAAGAAATAAGGAAAGAAAGAAAGAAAGAAAAAACGAATTTGATTTTAAAAGAAAAAATAAAGAAGATAAAAATCGGTAGATAATAAAGACTACGTGAGAAATGACCGATAAAAAAAGATTTCGGAAATAACTGAATATAGAAAGAGTAATAAGGCAAAGAAATAAAATATTGGCGGAAACAATCTTAGAAAAGACAAAACGAATCTAAGGACAATTAAAAGGAAGAAGGCAAATGTGAAAAAAAGAAAACGTAAAAAAAGATAATAAAAGTAAAAAATGAAAGGAAAAGAAACTATTTGGCAGGAAGAAAAATAACGAATTAGACAGAATTACAAGAAGCATTATAAAGGAAAACATAAGAAACGCTGTTGAAGGTCATGCTTTGCGAATGTGCAATGAATAGATAGTGAAAACCCACACTTCGACTTTCTCCGAATCATCCCTTGCTAAACAAAAACACTACTTGGAGGAAAAAAAAAGAGTTCTCTGATTGCATGACTGATGGTGCGGGAAACGCGATACGTGGGAAAGAAATACAGGATACATTAATTACTTCTGTCAGTATTGAGGAAGAATATTTTATTTTCATAATCGTATGCATTTTTCTAAATATAAAATTAGAACTGAATGCATTTTTGTGGTTTATAATTGGTCGTTTTGATCGTTTTCTAAAGACCAACTTTATGAAAGAAATTACAAATTGGCACAAAAGCAGATCCAAAATAATAGAATAATTCTTCAAGAGTTTTCGAAAGATATTTTATTCTTTCTTCTCTTTCAATTTTGTTCATTCTTTTTATTCTTTATCTGTTTATTTTATTTTCAAAATACTTTTGCTTCAATAAAATGTGCATTTTTCTAAAGTTTCTGCGATATCGCCATTACCTTCTTCGTCTTTTTTTTTTTTTTTTTGCAATCGAGTGCTCACCAGTGACGAGAAGTGGATTATGTATGACATCCAAGTTTGCAAGACATTGCTTGTCACCGCGGGACTGTGTCTCATATCACAGAACCGCATCTACACCCATGCAAGATCATTCTCTGTATCTAGTGCACTAGTCAGCAAGTGATGCATTATGAGCGGCTACCAACGAGCAAACCCATCACTGTGGACCTGTATTCGCAGGCGACTTGACTGGAAGGCACTGTGCTATCTACGTTACTCGCAGAACCGTACACTAACAGATAATCACCTCTTCCATTTCCTGGGCAACCACCTTCGCAAATGAGGCAGACGTACGGCAGATACTCACTCACAGACACATGATTTTTAGTACCAGAGCATTGTGCAGCTGGAGACACGTTGGCAAATGGTTTTGGATACCGAAAGGGATTACTTTGAGAAATAAAAGCATACCAAATTTGCTGTATACATATTTTTTTCTAATAAATTATAAACTTCAAGGACATTTTGGGTACCTTGTATTTCCCGTATACTTACTTATATATTTTCTTTCCCATCAGGAGAGTGTAGGGGTGAAAATCAACTCCAGCTGATAAGTTTAAGAGTGATTAATTCCTTCAGTCGTTTTAATCTATACAAAAAAAATATTTATCTGCATTTATACAAAATTAGTTCTCGAGTAAATGAACAGCTGAATTAATAAGTTATTTTATTCCTACGTTTTTAGATTACAGCTTTATTTCTTCAAGCCTTTCTTGTGAGGCTCTCAAACAGTTTTGTCTTTTAAGTGATCGTCTTGCTTCAATTTAGTGTTGAAACAGGTTTTGTCGTCGTTATTTTTGTCGTAATTTGTAATGTTTTTCTTCGGAGATATATTTCCATTTCACAGTTATATTAAACATAACATTTCTAACATAAAAAAGATATTGAGCAAAATGCAATTTATATGGTACAAAGAATAATCAATGAATCATAAATGCCATTGAACGTCTAAAAAATTATATGGAAACGGATTAACTAAACGGTTTATTGGCCTCTATTTTAGTTATGAGTTCTTTATCGCCACCTTACTGAATCTCATTACACTGTTTCAAGACTTTTGTTTTATTGTATCTGAATATTAACACTTTTTACCAGTTGCCATCATTTTTTATGGTACGGGTAACACTAGTTTATAATAAACGCCATCTTTATTTCTATATTTTTCTTTTGTCTTTGCTTACGATTTTTGTGACGGAATCCCAACCATAGTCTTAAAGAAATGTGCCCCTGAACTCTCCTCTATCCTTTCTAAGCTCTACAACCTCTGCCTATCTGCTTCCTGCTTTCCTGCCTGTTGGAAATCTTCCTCTATAGTTCCTATATTTAAAAACACTGGAGAACCCTCTGACCCTGCAAATTACCGCCCTATCAGCCTTCTTCCGATCTTTGGCAAAGTGTTCGAAGCCATTATCAACGCCGAGGTGGTTCAGCATCTCACAGCACACAGGCTCCTCTCGGACAAGCAATATGGTTTCCGCTTCACTAGGTCTACTGCTGATATGCTAACGACCATCACCGAGTACATATACCAGGCACTCGACAGGAATGGCGAAGCTCGAACCGTTGCATTGGATATATCTAAGGCGTTCCACAGAGTTTGGCATGCTGGCCTTCTATGTAAACTGCGGAGCTATGGTATAACTGGACATTTGTTTGAACTAATCCAGTCATTCCTCTCTAACCGCACAATGAAAGTGGTATTAAACGGACATGCCTCTCAGAACTACCATACAAACGCAGGTGTCCCTCAAGGCTCCATCTTAGGTCCTACACTCTTCCTGATATATATTAATGATCTCCCTGATTCCATAAGAACCCAAATAGGTTTGTACGCCGATGACACCACAGTTTACTCTCGCCTCCAACAAAAATCTGGTGTAGGCGTCAAAGCTAAACTTGCAGCCGAGATTGAAAAAGACCTCCAATCCATATTGGACTGGGGTAAGAAATGGCTAGTAAATTTTAATGCTTCTAAAACGAAGCTACTGTCAATTAACCATCATCGACAATCTCACCTACCTCCCATTAGCATGGACCAGGCTTGCCTCCCAGAGAGTAAAACACTACGCCTCCTTGGTCTCACACTTTCAGCGGACCTCAAATGGAATGACTATATCGAATCCATTGCTAAATCCGCTGCTATGAAAGTCGGTTCTCTGTGTAGGGCCCGGAAGTTTTTTCCGTCTAAATCTATCCTGCACATTTACAAATCTACCATCCGCCCGTGCATTGAATACTGCTGCCATATCTGGTCGGGTGCCCCTGCTGTTCTCCTCGGGCTTCTCGATAAGGTTCAGAGGAGGGTCTGTAATGTGATAGATACCGACTTGGCAGACCGCCTGCAGTCTCTCTCCCACCGGCGAGACGTGGCTTCGCTGTGTCTCTTCTATAAATACTTTCACGGCTTCTGCTCCGATGAACTTAGATCACTGGTGCCCCCTAAATACGAATTTGCACGAGATACTAGATTAGCAACTAGATCCCACCCTTTTACAGTGAAATCGATAAAATGCAGCCGTAACTTCTACTCCAACAGTTTCTTTCCTCGCACTTCCCGACTGTGGAATTCTCTTCCAAACGATTGCTTCCCCGACGGCTACAATCTCCAGGAGTTTAAATGTAAGGTCAATAGACACCTCCTAACACACTAACCTGCTCCCATTCTATCAAACACTCTTCCCATCTGCCCGACACTCATCCTCGCTATCCTTACTCATCTATCACCTTTCTCCTGACATTCCCTATGTCTATCCACTCCTTCTCTTTACCTTCCCCTATGTAGCCCCATGCGCAATAGTGGCAGTGGAATGCCTTGCTTGGGGTGAGATGATTAAAAAAAAAACAAAAAAAAAACAATATTTCTTATCCTGATCACTAGAATATTCCTTATTGTCAAAGTTATGACGAATGTTAACCTCAAACCTTTTCTTCCAAGATTTTCCTTTTCACTTTTCATTATTTTATTCCTATTTTCTATATCAGTTTTATTTTGCTTACGCTCAAATCAAAGTTAAACAATGTTGAACCTGGCCAATACTTAGCTGGGGACTGCTTGAAAACACCGGGTGCTTTAAGCGACAACCTACAATACGAACTTTGTTTCGATTTTACATAACGAAAAAAAAAAGCCTCCCCCAGAAAAAAAACAACAAACAAATCAGTCAATATTTCTGTTTTCCCTCATCTCTTTTCTTGAGAAACCCTGAGATTAGATCAACAGGGTAAATAAGGGGAAGATGAGTTAAATATGAAGAACCGCCAATATTCAAGGAGAGGGCTCACCAATCATTCTCAGTGATCGCTTTCAACAGTGGGAGATATATAACAATTTCGGCCACAGGGTAATACTTCTTCTTCCTCGTCTTTTTCTTCTCCTCCTTCTTCAGAGCCATCATCATCATCATCATTTTCTTAAATTTTGATAATCAGTCTTCTTCTTCTTCAGCATCATCATCGCCGTCCTCTCCTTTATCCTCATCAGTATCAGCAGCTGTATTATAATCACTATCAGCTTCATCATCATCATCATCATCTCCTTTTTCATCTTTATCATCTTCTTTATCATCATCTTTGTCATCTTCATTTTTCATTTTCTCTTTTTTCTTCATTATATTCTTCTTCACCATCCTCTTCTTCATTATCTCCTTCTTCCTCATCATCATCATCATCAATATTTTCTTCATTATCATTTCCTCTCCTTCTCCTTCTTTATCATTCCTTATTTTTCTTTTGGCTTCCTTTTCTATAGTTTGGTTCTTTCATTTGCTAAAGTGCTTCACTATTTTCACTTTCATTCATATTCTTCTTCATCTCGTCCCGGGGACCGGTCTCAGCTGCTCAATCCCAAAGCCAATTTAACACCCTAAAACCTGGTTTGAAAAGAAATATACAAGTAAAAACAGAGTAAAGCAAGAGAAAACACTAAGTAACAAAAAAACCAGGAATCCCTTTCCTGTTTCCTGATAGTCTATAATGTAGTCTTTCCTGTTCAATTCCTTTTCTTTCAAGTAATTTATTTGAGAAAAAACAAATCAGATTCGAGTTTGCCATATTTGTACGATTTCAGTCTTCCAAGATAGAGTTGTCTACTGTTTTCGAACTTTTATGCTCAAGATAAGCATACGCTTATATTTTTAGAATCTTTTCTATTGTGTGGATTTTAATTGTAAAGAAAAGTAACTTGTGTAATTTAATAGGTTTCTTTGATAAAGAGTTGACACCGAGGGTGACATTGATATCCCGATTGAATATTTATTTGATGAATATAATTTAGATATCTATTAATATGTATAAATAAATAGATCAAAACAAAACTAGATAGATAGATAGATAGATAGATAGATCAGAACAGAATTATACATACATACATGCACATATATATATATATATATATATATATATATATTATGTCCCAGAAAGCGATATACATCTGATTCGAGGTAGGTAAGTGGTTAAGGAAAATGTAACCTGGTAGAACAATCTAGTACGTAGACGTAATGGACGGTACTCATCGTATGCAGTACTTTGAAACGTAGGCGTCGGCAATAGCCGTAGACCTCTAGTGGAAGATCTCTAGTGGTTGACCAATAGACCTCTAGTGCTAGATCTTTATGCGTTCTCGCCTTAGTCTATATTTATGGCTGACACCAGCCAATCACATTCAAGTGACGGGGAACCAAGGTGTATACATATTCATTAAATCACACACACACACACATACACACACATACATACATATATATATATATATATATATGAGGCCTCTATTTCAGTTATGATGATTTTTCACAGTAAAAACGTTTGAATTCATAAAAATGTCAGATAATATAACTACATTAATTCTTAAGAAATTGCTTTGTTTACGTTTCCGATAACAAACTAAGAAGATATATGCTTTCCAGAAAAAATATTCTAGTAAGTAGGTATGCTTTCCTTTAAAGAGAAATTAAAGCCTTGCACACTCGATCAAACAATGGTTTCTCCTATAAAAGAAGATGCGGGTTCGATCACTGCTCGAGAGCACATTCTCTTTATTAAGATTTCTGGAATATACAAGCCAGTACACGTAATACACACTGCTGTAGTTATCAGCAATAATTAACAATATCAAAATAATTACAACCTATTATGGATATGATCAGAGCTAAAAATATCCATAACAATAATTGTGAAGCAGTAAGTAAAACTAATCTGTCACAACTATTCTTTTAATTATATTGGGAAAACTTACAGACAAATGTATTTGTGAAAACAAAACGAATCTTATACATAACAATTTATCAAATGCGTTAGTAACTTACTTAGACGTAAAATTCTTGAGTGTCTCTGTTGAATATTACCAAAATATAAATCCGTACCATGGATTTATTCAGATAACTCCTTTCCTAAAAGAAATATTCCATTCTGAAGCCGATACACAGGATTATAAATTTTTTTTAAAGAAAACGCTTAAATTCAAACCATTCTACTATTTAGAATATATGACAGATAAATTAATTCTTAATTTTTACGTTATAAAAATTCAACAACAACAATAACTACCTTTACTATATATATATATATATATATATATATATACACTGTAATAGTTGTTACAATGCTTTATAAATTCATAGTATCACTACACAAAAATTTTCGGGTTTCGAAGCTAGCACCTGTATGTGGATTGCTTCTTCTTCAGGTGATTTTTTGAAATGAGAATTATCTAGTTGAAAAGATCGTTTATTTGTGTTGGATTTGTTTTTTTTTTAGGTGTTAGTGGGGTTGATCTGTAATTTGAGTTCTGTTGACCTTTTTAAAGTCTTAGGGTTAAGTGTTTGTTTGCCATACGTGATACACGCTTGGGCGATCATGTCTCGAAAGAGACATGACTGGCTGGGCAGAAGATTATCCCGCAGTAGGTTGCCATTGCTTTCTGCGGTAGATTGGTTGCCGACCGAGGCTATAGAACTCAGTCTGTCCTGCTATTTAACCCATAACTGGAAGGAAGAGACGGATTAATACCTTTCCCAAGGGTCTTTGCGCGTAAGTGAATACAATGGATTCAACTGGAATTCGAACTCGGCTCCCCGGTTTCTCGTTCCGAGCCGATATCCACTGTACCACAACGCAGGTTTTCCTATTTATCTTGTGTGGGTTTAGGCTGCTGGCGCCTTGCGTGTTGTTATTTGGTTAAGGGGTTGATAGATGTTGTTTTTTGGGGGTTGGTTTCTACTTACTTTAATTTTGGTTATTTTGTATTGGAGTGTGTGATTTTTTGTTTTTTTAGTTTTTAGTTTTTTTTTCGTGTCGATATTTTTATTTATTTTTCTACTATTTTGCTGCAGCTGCACTATTTTTTGCTGGTATGGTATGGGGTTTCTTGTCTTTTTCTGTTTATTTATAGGGTTGGTTGTGTGTATTTTTTGTGTTTTTTGGGGGGGGATTTGTGGGTGGGGTGTTTATTTGTTTACTTAAATTCTAGCAAGAAATATATGCGATGTTTGCATGGTACTGCTAATTCGTCTCTACGGTTTAATAAATCGTTACTGTTGGGATACTGAAGAATGTGTAGTTTTTCACTTAGACATAAAGGGAAGATGTCGTTAAGTGAGTTGCAAGTTCTAGTTTTTCTAGGATTTTCCATTTTACTTTGATGATGAAATCCCTTACACAAACAAAAAGGTAATTCATAAAACATAACTTAAAGTATATTTAAAAAGAAACATTACAAAGATATAAATTCAATAGTCATAATATTATAAAAAAATAATAGAATAAAAATAAAAATAAAATAATTAAAACAAAACAAGATTAAATTAAAATTAAATTTAAATAGAATAAAATAATATAAATAAATATAAATAAAATAAATATAAAACAAATCAAAATATTAAAAGAATAACAGTAATAAATAATAATAATAATAATAATAATAATAATAATAATAATAATAATAATAATAGATATAAAATATATCACAAAATATTAAAAATAAAATAATGATAATAATAATAATGATAATACCCACGTCTATTGAACAGATGAAGAGGCTCATCCCTTGTTTCCTGTTTAGGATGTGGTTTCCGGTTTTTCTCTTTTCCAATCTTTTCACTCTTTTTTTTTTTCAATTTTTTTTTTCAATTGGAGTAGATAGACTAAACTATCGCCCGCTTCACACTCCACCCACGTCTATTGAACAGGTGAAGAGGCTCATCCCTTGTTTCCTGTTTAGGATGTGGTTTCCGGTTTTTCTCTTTTCCAATCTTTTCACTTCTTTTTTTTTTTTTTTTTTTTCAATTGGAGTAGATAGACTAAACTATCGCCCGGTTCACACTCCACCCATATCTATTGAACAGGTGAAGAGGCTCATCCCTTGTTTCCTGTTTAGGTTGTGGTTTCCGGTTTTTCTCTTTTCCAATCTTTTCACTCTTACGTAGCCCCCTGCGCATCAGTGGCGTTTTCGCCTTGCTTGGGTGATATGATAAAAAAAAAAATATATATATATATAAAATAAAAAAGTGATATAGTAAACTAATACAAGGCTAAACATACTAACAATAATTATCGAGTGCAATAAGAATATTTAAGGCAATAAATCGATCACAAATTGTGATAGAAAATAAAAATAATATAACAAAAGAAGAAAGATTATATAGTTGGAAGAAATTATCCAAATAGTAAGGTTAATACTATAAAATGTTTACAATTTCTATAGTTTCATGCCTTAGATTTAGTAATAATAGCGGGATTGTAAGGTTCATTCGTTCACAAAAATACACTTCTTCGGGAAATTATACACCAGCTCAGACAATCTACAATATACCTTCGATACCATTTTTCGAAATATTTATCCATAAACATTATAAGTGCATTTCCCTCGCCGACCACCACCTTCCATCACACAGTCACGTCAATTGTACAATACATTTACATAATATAACATAAAAGAAGAAAAGACATCAACAGTTGATGCAGAACAACACATAAAAAGTAATAAATAAAAAATAAATCAATATCAAAGGTGACATCATTTTCTCTTCACATTCTACGCATGTATTTTTGCCTTTTTCGTTCTATTGGTCTCTTAATTTCGGCATAACAATGAATCAGGCCACAGCACGATTTGCTTAAAAAATACTTTCTTTTTTTCTTTTTCCTTCTTTTTTCCTTCTTTTTTTCTTTCTTTCCCATTGAGTAGGTCGCCCGTCTACACATACTGAGACACGTTGGCACCCCAACATGGAGTAATGGTTAATACCAGAACAATTACAGCCGATGAGTGACCAAACCTCACCATGTCCTCCATAATTTCGGCTTTACATCATGTGTAAACCACATTTGAAAAAAAATCTCCATTTCGAGACGCGTGATTACATAACTTATAACCATATCATAACTGACTTATAACATCCGTCTGCTACTGCGATATTCTTCGCCTTTTAATTTGAACATTAACTCTGTTTTCCTTCCTTTCTTCCCTTTTGTTCCTTTATTCTTTCTTCTTTTTCATTTATCTATTAGTTCAAATCAGCGCTAATCACAACTCAGTCAAGTGCCATACGTGATACACGCTTGGGCGATTATGTCTCGAAATAGACATGACTGACTGGGCAGAAGATTATCCCGCAGTAGGTTGCCATTGCTTTCTGCGGTAGACTAGTTGCCGATCAAGGCTACAGAACCCAATCTGTCCTATTATTGAACCCATAACTGGAGGGAAGAGACGGATTAATACCTTTCCCAAGGGTATTTGCGCGTAAGTGAATGCAAGGAATACGAGTGGAATTAGAACTCGGTTTCCCGATTTCTCGTTCCGAGCCGATATCCACTGCACCACGACGTCATTATGTCCACCTGTTTGTTGCCATAGTGGTCGTCTGCCAATCACAACTAGCCAATCAAAAAACTGATTTACTTTAGTTATCCTTTGCCTCTTTTTCGTTTTTCTTTTCTTTTCTTTAGGAAGTTTGTTGTCAACTTTGCAGCATCAACCCTCCTCTGTGATAACTTGAAGAAAAACCTCAAAAAAGGTCAGGTATAACGCACAATGCACTGGAAGAGAAAAATGAAAGAGCACCTAATTTTTCTGTTATTTGTATTATTTCTTATTTTTCTGTTTTTTTTTTCTTTCCTTTTTTTTAACACAATATCAGAGAGTTCGGTAATGTCTGAAAAGTTTGCTTTTTTCATCTTCTTTTTAAAGAAAACACACAACTAGAAAGTTTGTACAGTGTCTAAAAGTTCATTTTTTTCTGTTCTTTCTCTTTTCTTCTTTTCTTTTCAAGGATACATACATCAGAACATTCCACGATGTTCAACAAGTTCGTTTCTTCTGTCTTTATCTTTTCCCTTCGAATTGTATAACGCCCACAGACACCCGATGCACGATCATTACATCGTAGGCGCCCAAATATTCAAATTAACAACGGGTAAATAACCTTCGCATAAAAATGTTAACTCTTGGTTGAGTTTCCATTACACATGGAATTCCTAAATCCCCAAAATACGATAACTGAACACCGAAATCTGCTATTAATTGCAGAGCATATTATTTTAAGTCTGCCTGAGAAAATAACAACAACAACAACCACAACCAAAAGAGAGAGAGAGAGACAGAGACAGAGAGAGAGAGAGAGACAGAGAGAGAGAGAAAGAGAGAGAGTAAAAACAAAACAAAACAAAACAAAAACAACTGCTTAAAGTCTCTCCACATATGTTTAACTTTCTTTCCCTGTGATACACCCCTAATTAACCTCATAGAACTTAACTATCGCGGATTCCCTTATGTTTTTCTAATATGAGATAATTCCAATGATGGCTTTCATCTGCCTACAACTGAATGCTGCCGAAATTGAACTTAATCACTGGAAGAAAATATAATGTTTCTACGTTTTACAATGACTTATCTCTTCCTTCAACTCCACCTCCTCTGACTATTATATCATCTTTTTTTTCCCACTTTAATTCCTTCGTATGACCTCGCCACCCTCTCGAAAAAAAAAAAAAGGCCCGAAAAAAAAAAAATCATATCCCCTATCTCCACGGCCAGACTCTACCCACAACTGCAAAAGTATGCCGTTCTATAGTAGTTTTTATTTTGATGAACCAGCACTTGTAACGAAAACATGAGGTAATCGAAAAATATCACCTAACTTGTCTTGATATCTTTCGCGACCGTCTAATGTTCTTACAAATTGTCACCAGATTTGTTTTCAATCTATGATTTAAAAAAAAAAATTCAAAGCAACTCAACGGGCACTAATATCACCAGCTATGTTGTATACTGTTCGTCGTATACCAAAACGATATATTCTGTTTAACCTGCAAACCAATGTTGATGATCGGCTTGAAATATAATGACGTGTGTATAAAAAAATATATATATTCACTTAGTTTATTCTCTGCAATGTGACGGTGGTGTGTAGAGAAGTAGTGAGAGGAACACGCACATACAAACAAATGTAGACAGCATATCATTCATTCAGCCATCATGTAGAGTAGAAGATATGTTCGAAGATGACAGCAGACACGCAACAAGGGACCTGTGTCTTTCTCGGTTTCTGTTCCGATCTTAACTGCCGACTGTCCGCTTACTATTAATAATTTTTGTCTCTTATACCAGCGATTACGTCATACATGACACATTGTTTGCATAATTCTAAAGCCCACATTATCTGAACTTCGCTACGCTGGTTTAAAAACAATGAAATATTTTCTTGATACGTAGAAATGTGCCAGCATTCTTAATTTTGACAACAAGCAAATATTTATCAAAATAATGTTTATTTTTATTTTTCTAGCAGTTTCCTTTTTCATAAAAATACACTTGTTCAGAAGTAGTGAGTAGTTTTTCAGAAAACACTAGCTCAGACAATCTACAACATTTAATCATTTTTTTTAAATGCTAAAAGATTTGAGCCGCCACACTGTAGCCAATATCTATCTGCATATCATAGTCAATATCTATCTGCAATTCATTTCCGGCCCAAAATTCAGTATTTCAGCCGTTTTCATTGGCTCTTCCCTCTCTACATTTTCTCACTTATTTTTCTCTTTACTTTTAATTTCTTCTTTATCTTTCCTTTTTCTCTTTCGTGTTCCTTTTCTTGATTTCTCATCTTATTTTCTTCTTTTTTCTTCTCTCTTTCTTCCTTTAATTTTAATATCTTTTTACCTCGAACAAAAAAAAAAATCCAAAAATAATGGGAAGTGTTGTTCTTAAATATTAAAAAAAAAAATAAAACGTTTATTACCATCATTGTTAACTACCTGATGAGATTGTTCTTTCAATGTCGAAACAAAGCGTACAATTTTGGAGTAGTTTTCCACATGTTCTCACCATTTTACACTTTAAAAGGCAGTTCTCACCATTTTGCACCATTTTTACATGTTCTCAACATTTTACACTTTATATATATATATATATATATATTGTCATCCTCAGACAGATCTGTTTCGCTGTATCACAGCTCATCAGTGCGGTTAGACTCCGATTGCTTTTTAACCCAGGATTGAAACCCGACCGAATTGGCGTCAGTCGGCGATTCTACCTCTGGGCTATGGGCGTTCGGTGGAAGAGGGCAGACCTTTTAGCGCGTATATTATCATTATACACCCCAATAGCCAGAGTGCTCTAATTCATTTTACTGAATGAGCGATGCGTATATATATATATATATATATATATATATATATATATATATATATATATTTGTCATTCGACTTTAACTAAGACAATAAAGTCATTGAGATGCAAGAGATTATTGAACTTCAGAATGCAGAGAAAGTCATTAAGGAGAGAGAACAATGAAAGAAGAATGAAACAGAAGATAACGATTGGCATTACATTAAAACTTTTTGAAGATCAAAGTTGGCTGGGAAACAAGAAACCGGAAGAAATTTACACAAACGAGAAATACGACAAAAGAAACTCTTAGCATGGTTATATCTAGCTATTTAAAGTGTAAAATGGTGAGACCTTGCCGCCAATCTAGTACTGCGCTTAAATTCATAAAATGTAAGTACCATAGAGGAAAGTAATATTTATTTTGATATTATACAAAAATGTGGCACAAGGACAAAAGAAGAGCATAGAGGAAGGCTGGTCTTCATTCTGTCTTATCTTAAACCTTTGCTAGCAACAATTACTGATCCAAACATACGATAGTATTCCTTATAAAAAAACAACACATTCTTACTTATCATCTTTACTACAGCCACCATAATCCTTCAATCCCCGCTGAAGTACTAACTAGTTCCCATACTTGCAACTTGTCTGTGGGGTTGAGGGATAAAATAATAACCATACAGGAAAGTTCATCAGAATAATTACCCTGAAAGTATTTAAAGAAAACGTACAGAGAAAATACGGCGGTGGGAAAGTAACTGTAGCCGACATATGTCAGAACCAATAATATAATATGTACTTCGCTCATGATGGCTAATAACATTTTACGTCTTTAATTGAGTTCAATAATTCAATAATTTTTAATAAAAGACAACTGAAATTCAAATGTCATGTTTATCATATAACGATAGGTATGGCCTACTGACATGTAAATGGAACAAGCAAGCTGAGTTCACATTCCGGCCTAGACATCTGCGTTAATTTTTTTCCGGATGCACGTGGGAAAGGCATGAACCCGTCTCTTTTCTCACAAATAAGAATTAAATTGCAGCATCAACTGACATCTAGTATAGGAGAAGGATTATTCTAAATTAAGATACAACGAGAAACCACTCTTCCCAAGAGTTCTCAAATGATAAATAAAAGGAAGTTGTCGAAAGCCGTGATCGCTAACACACTGAAAGGACTCGGAATTAAAAAATAAAAAATATTCTGAAAATTTTGAGGCATCGACTGTTATTGGTTTCATTGAACGACCCTTTCCTTAGCAGCAAAGCATGTGCTTTAATTCAGAGTTTTCCTTCACCGAGTTTGGTTGAAACCCAGTCTGTCCTGCTATTTACCCATAGTTGGGGAGAAGAGATTGATTCATATGTACCCCCACGTAAGTGAATTTAATAAACTAGGTTAAAATTTTCATTATGGAAGTATTTTTTTTTTTTTTAATCATTTCACCCCGAGCAAGGCAGAAACGCCACTGATGTGCAGGGGGTTACATAAATGTAGAAAGATTAATTAGAAAAGAGTGAGGAGTACAAGCTAGTTAGAAAGGAACAATAGAAAGCTGAGAAAGCAGGTGCAATGACAGATACATGGGCGGAGAGAACGTGAAGATTATACAGGGGAGGGGAGAGAGCTAGAGTCCAGTGGTTAGTAGGTGAGTATTAACTTTGCTTTTAAATTTCTGGAGGTCGTAGCCGTCAGGAAAGCAAGAATACGGGAGTGAGTTCCACAGGCGGGAAGTGCGAGAGAGGAAGCTGCAGGAGTAGAATTGTCGTCTGCGTTTGGCTAACCTGACTGTGAATGGGTGGGACCCAGTTGCCAGTCTGGTTGCACGGGTAAACACCTGTTGAGGAGGCATCAGTGACTTAAGCTCATCCGAGTAAAAGCCATGAAAGTATTTATAGAAGAGACAGAGGGAGGCCACATTTCGACGATGGGAAAGTGGCTGCAGTCGAGTCGCCAGATCAGTACCTATCACATTACAGACTCTCCTTTGGAGCTTGTCAAGAACACTGAGGAGAACGGCAGGGGCACCTGACCATAAATGGCAGCAGTACTCCATGCACGGACGGATGGTTGACTTGTATATATGCAGGATGGATTCAGGTGGAAAAAACATCCTGGATCGACATAGTGACCCAATCTTCTTAGCAGTAGATTTTGCTATGGATTCAATATTGAGTTGCATAATTATAATATGACACATGTATAGTTTGTTATTATTAGCACGACGCTGTAACCAACAAAACTAACTAATCAGTTGTAACTGATATGGCCAGACAAACTTGCTAGCTATTACTATACATCAAATTTCACAAAGTTATTTTCGAAGCATAGATGGGGCACATGGCCGAATACGCCGATGACACCACAGTTTACTCTCGCCTTGATCAAAAATCTGGTGTGGGCGACAAAGCTAACCTTGCAGCCGAGCTTGAAAAGAACCTCCAATCCGTAGTGGACTGGGGTAAGAAATGGCCCGTAAATTTTAATGCTTCTAAAACGAAGCTGCTATCAATTAACCATCATAGACAATCGCACCTACCTCCCATTAGCATGGACCAGGCTTGCCTCCCAGAGAGCAAAACACTACGCTTCCTTGGTCTCACACTTTCAGCGGACCTCAAGTGGAATGACTATATCGAATCCATTGCTAAATCCGCTGCTATGAAAGTCGGTTCTCTGTGCAGGACCCGGAAGTTTTTTTCCGTCTGAAACTATCCTGCACATATATAAATCTACCATCCGCCCGTGCATTGAATACTGCTGCCACATCTGGTCGGGTGCCTCTGCTATTCTCCTCAGGCTTCTTGACAAAGTACAACGGAGAGTCTGTAATGTGATCGATACCAACTTGGCAGACCGGCTGCAGTCTCTCTCTCTCTCTCTCTCACCAGCGCGACGTGGCTTCCCTGTGTCTATTCTATAAATACTTACACGGCTTCTGCTCCGATGAACTTAGATAACTGGTGCCCCCTAGGTACGAATTTGCACGAGATATTAGATCCCACCCTTTTACAGTGAAACCGATAAAATGCAACCGCAATTTCTACTCCAACAGTTTCTTTTCTCGCACTTCCCGACTGTGGAATTCCCTTCCACATGATTGCTTCCCCGACGGCTACAATCTCCAGGAGTTTAAATGTAAGGTCAATAGACAATCCCCTAACACACTAACCATCTTTCAAACACTCTTCCCATCTTTCCAACCCCCAGCTTCGGTATCCTTACCCATCTATCACCCTCCTTCTGACATTTCCTATATCTGACCACTCTTTCTCTTCAGCTTCCCCTATGTAACCCCATGCGCAATTATAGCAGTGGAATGCCTTGCTTGGGGTGAAATGGTTTAAAAAAAAAGTCATTGAGGAAGAAAAAAATCATATTCAGTCGTAATTGATCTCACGTGCCAAAGCGTCCTATCCCTTTTACCACATCGAAGTGCTTAAGACATGCAGTTTGAGAATACAAACCGGGTTCACTAGCCTAGGCTGACATCTAGTTTAGGTGATGGACGATCCTAAATTCAGAATTTGTTTCGAAAAAGAGCGTTCTGAATATTAATATCAAAATATATAAAGACGCTCAAGCGAAGCCCAGTTTCGCGCGTCACGTGATAGCTTTAAAGAACGCTCTTCTTCAAAAATACAAAAATTACGTTACAAATTTAAACGCCTTTGTTTCCTTTTCAATGCATTTTCCATACACGTATATCTTTTGTATGGCGATTTTCTGAGCGTAGCTTAGTTGTGGCACAAGGCCGGGATTATGGGGAACCCAATGAGGTTCGAACTTACTGTTCAGTAATTGATTTAGCATGTCAAACTTGTTAATCATTACTCTACACCGAAATCCTCAGAATGATTTTCTTAACGCAGCTTAGATGTGGCACAATGCCGAAAAGTTGGAGCCGCTAGTGAGGATTGAACTCACTATTCATTCATAGTTGATCTCGCTTGTAAAGCCTGCTAACCACAACACCACACCGAAGCGCTTAAGACATGCGTATTGTTTGCTATGCTTTTTTTCACACACGCACTGTCTATTATATGTATTACTAACAAAAAGTCTCGCCATATTTAAACGCATTTTTTTATTTCTTGCAGTACAAATCTTCTGTAATCATGTCCCTAATCAGTCCTAATTTTAATTTCTCTTCTTTTTTATCATATTTTTTCGGATAAATCCGATGAGAAAGGTAATTAAATTAGAGACTTTATACATTCAAGTAATAAAAATACCTTTTCGCATTTTTTTTTTCAATCCGTGTTTAAATTTCTCCAGATAATGGTTTCCTCTTCAATAGATATTGAAATTAGTGTCTATTAAATAGCTCTCAAGTTGTGTTTTTTTCTTCTGCTTGTGGTAATTATACAGATAAATTGCATATAAAGCATTACTTCCCTCCAGTCATATTTTCCCGGCATTTTTTTTTATACTGAATAACTAATTATGATTAAATTTTATTATTCCTCAATAGCCCGACTGTAATTTTAGTGAATAAATAAATAGTGAAACAAAGTAGTCCACAATTAGAAATTAAACTCCCTCTAGCCTAATAATGAATAACCCATATCTATAGAATAAAAGGAACAAAGAAAAACGGTTTTGAACTCTAGAAATAGATAATAATGACCTGAATTTTGAATAAGGAATCCGGTAACTGCATTTATTGTGATTTGCTTAGTGTATAGATTTTAAAGTGTAATGCAAAAAGAATCGAATGCACTATAGTAGTAATGATCTATGAGACGAGCCGATTTTGATTGAAAATACAAAGATACTATTTAAATCCTAATATCAAAAGGCACTTCTCTATAAGAGAGGCATTATATATTAATCAATTTTCTCCCATCATCAACCTTACATTATTTAACAGTGGAAATGGAGTCTTGAATTAAAAAATGTATCATTGGAGTAGATAGACTAAACTATCGCCCGGTTCACACTACACCCACGTCTATTGAACAGGTAAAGAGGCTCATCCCTTGTTTCCTGTTTAGGATGCGGTTTCCGGTTTTCTCTTTTCCAATCTCTGCACTCTTATGTAGCCCCCTGCACATCAGTGGCGTTACCGCCTTGCTCGGGGTGATATGATTAAAAAATATATATATATATACAGACGCTCAAGCGATGCCCATTCACGCGCGCTTTGCGATAGTTTTAAAGAACTCTCCTTTACAAAAAATACAAAAAATTACGCTACAGTCAAAATATGAGAACAGAATAACAAAGTCGTAAAAAATGATATCCTTGAAAATGGTCAGTGGAATGGCTGAAAGCACTTGGAAAGTAAAAAAAAAAAAATTACACTCTTTTCTCCAACAAAAAGAAAATATGCAAGAATACTGGAAAAATAAAACCAAAATTAATGTGACACTATCTCCCGCGGTGATCCTTTCCCTTCTCCCGCGGGGATACTTTTCTTTGGTTGGTTTAAAACAACGGAGAGAGAAATCGATACTGGCAATGTTATTAGAGTTCTATTGCGTCACGCGATGTGAGCTCAGGAAAAAAATAATAATTATATTATTTTTCAAGTACTTCTAAAAGCCGAGAGCATGAAATTATTTTGGAAAAATATACATTTCTCGTCTTTCATGTTTGTATAAATTTCGCTCTTTCATGTTCATATAAATTTCCCTTCTTTTGGAGTTGAAATGTCGATTTCGCTAATCTGAAAACGTGTAGACAAAACAAGTGTCAGAGTGATTTGATAAGGTCACCCGAAGGCCAAGGCCGCTGGTGAACACAGCAGTTCGTAATAACCCGAGGTGAATCGAGGTACGATGTGAGTTGGCATAATCTCATTGGTCGAGCTAAAACTTTCCGCAAATCGAGTGGGCGGAGACCGATTTCATTGGCCAAAGACAGTGAGCCGGCCGGATCCCCAGAGAGGATCGAAATTGGTTATAAAAATAGATGCCCGACAAGAAAAGTTCAGTTTGAGTCGTAGTTTTGTTCAGAGATTTCGGGCAGAGAGACACCGCCGTCAACACCCCACACTTTCCGCCAGCAGCCGCCTCCGATTCGGCACATTCCGTCAGATTACGATAAGGACCCGAAAGAACTTTGCTGTTTTAAAAGTTACATAAAAATTGACAAACCTGATTATAGAAAATTAATGAAAAGACTTTAATGAAATACGTGAAGAGACTTTGGCGAAAATTTAAAGAGATCTATTTATTTCAACGCTAACGAAACTTAGACATTTTACTTGAAGATTAGAAGCTATGATGCTTTTGGCGAACTTTCTCCGTTGTAAATATCATTTTCGACAACTGTATTCTTGGGAAAAGAAAGATATTGTTTTGTTTTTTTATATAAAGACATTCTTCTTAACTCTTCAGGTGTGTCCAGCCTTGTTCATTTATTTTATTTTATTTTATTTATTTATTTATTTTTTTTGGTGCCGTGTTTATTTTTTTCACACCACAAGTGTACACCAGTGTCCGGACTGGCTAAAAGGGACGACTATTAAGATTGCAAGACGTGACCTCTGGGATCTAATCACAACGTGGGACAGTGGCTCGTTGTTGCAAAAAACGTTCTGTAACCCAGCTTTTGTGGCGACATCATCGGACGGGATCGTCACGAGCGTCAGCGAGAACGAGTGTCACATTAGACAGACGGTCAGCCCGGCCTGAGGCGTCACATCTGGTGCCGTTTCGACCAGAATCTGGCCTGAGGTTTGCCGTCCGCCGTGCAGTGTTACATTAATAAAATCTATAAAATCTTCCTTGTCGGTTGTTTTTAACGAAACATGTTTAAAAGAAAGATTTCTGCCCAAATATACATTTATAATTTATATATATATATATATATAGGCAGCAATATCTCTTTTATGCAGATTTCATTAAAAATGAAAAACAACCTATGATGGTTAAGGTTTTTTATGTAATTTTTGACTTTATTTTATAATGTTTTTCGTTTGGGGACATAAATTATATAAGGATTATCCAAATGTTTTGTTTATCCGAGCGCTTTCAGTTTTACTTTTAGCCATTTTCGAGGATGCATATTATTTTACTTGTAACAGAATGTATGTACTGTTATGCATAATGTAGAGTACTGGTATGTGTTATGTACCGAACATGGTAAGCATGTTGTTAACGTGTTCGTAGTTGATGTTACTGAGTTTTGGGTTTATAAAAAAAAAACCATTCCTTAAATTCATTAGTCCATGTCCTTTTAGATATAAAATCGACGTCATTAAGAATTTTCTCGCGAGAGCCTACAAGAATTTATCCTCTCGATCATCATTCTTCAAATAACAGGTGAAGAGGCTCATCCCTTGTTTCCTGTTTAGGGTTGTGGTTCCCGGCTTTCTCTTTTCCAATCATTTTACTCTTAAGTAGCCCCATGTGCATCGGTGGCGTCACCGCCTTGCTTGGGGTGATATGATTAAAAAAAAAAAAAAAAAAAAAAATCTCCATAACGCTAAAGAAACACTCGTCAAGAACGGATTTCCAAATTTTTTGCTTGATAATATTTACCATATTAGACTTTTTCTTTCAAACCTGAGTAAGAACACTGATAATAATAATAACATTAATATCTTCTACAAAAACCAAATACATAGCAACCATAAACAAAACGAATCTTCACTCCAGAACCTGATCCGAAAATACGCAACTCCCGTCAACGCAAAAAAAAAAAAAAAAAAAATGAAACAACTATTATATTAAATTTAAAACTGCTAACTTCATCATCAAAAACAACAATTCAACCGCGAGATCGGAACTTCAACCAACCAACATTATTCAAAAATTTACTTATTCTTTTAAGAACTGAGTTCTTGATTCTAATTTCATAAATAATTATTTCGGCCATATCATTACGAAACTTACTTAAAGATTCATGCTATATCTCTTTCAACGGAGGATCCGTTGTGGTGCAGTAGATATCGGCTCGGAACAAGAAATCGGGGAGCCGAGTTCGAATTCCAGTTGAATTCATTGCATTCACTTACGCGCAAATACCCTTGGGAAAGGTATTAATCCGTTTCTTCCTTCCAGTTATGGGTTAAATAGCAGGACAGACTGAGTACTGTAGCCTTGGTCGGCAACCAGTCTACCGCAGAAAGCAATGGCAACCTACTGCGGGATAATCTTCTGCCCAGTCAGTCATGTCTCTTTCGAGACATGATCGCCCAAGCGTGTTTCACGTATGGCACTTAACTAACTGACTCTTTCAACGGAGCTCAATTCAATCTCATTTAAGCATACACGGAGACCTACCAAAACCCTATCCGGAACATATTCGTTGACAACACAAATATCGTAGCATCATCCACATGCAAAAAAAAAAAAAAATAATAATAATAATAAAAATAATGGAGGCCTTATTAATAAAGACGAAAAAACGCAACACTCAATAACATCAACTACAAACACGCTAACAACATTCTTACCGTGTTCGATATATGACACATACCACTACTCTACATTATACATAACACCACATATATTCTGTTAGACGTAAAAAAATATTCATCATAATGTTTCTCACGCCAAAACGAGCACAAAAGTTCGTATAAATTTATGCTTGAAAAGCGTTCGTTTTTTAATTAAGTTTAAAGTAGTTTTATAGTAGATGTCGCTGTATTACCGTGGAGACTAGTTTACAGTTGTCATTTGTGTAATTTTGTGGTTAATCCGTCTTCACTTCAACGATTAACGCGTGTAGTAGTGAGTTAACCGAGAAGTGCTCCGTTTAACAATGGCAGAATATTCATATCGTGAGCGGGCAGATATGTTTTTACGAATAAATGGTAATGGACGCGAGCCTGAACGGATGTATCAGATTTCGTTCCCAGACTAAAGGCAGCTGAGACATCCAACCGTCGTGTTGCTGAGATCCATGGCACTACAAACTATGGATCGAGAGAGACCGAGATCCGCTCGTACGCCTGAACATGAAGAATACATTCTACAGGCTGTCGGGGACGATTCAGGTATCAGTATACGTCAAGTGGCCCTAGCATATCATACATCTCATAGTACAGTATGGAGAGTACTTTAAGAGAAGCTCCTGTATCCGTATTAATCGCAACGTGTGCAGGGTCTTTTGAGAACCTTTGGCGATGGTTTATTGCACAAACTGCCGACCCGTTGTTTCTCTCTTCAGTCTTGATTACGGATGAGGCAACATTTGGAAGAGACAGAATACATTTACACAACCAACATTTGTGATCAGATCGGAATCCCCAGAGTATAATGCAGGCTAGACACCAGCATCAGTTTACGATTAATGTGTTGGCTGGAATTGTAGGTGTCAGTCTGGTAGGTCCATATGTTATCCCATCACGTCTTACAGGAGCTGTCTACATGGACTTACTAATAAACTTCCAGAGCTACTAGAGGACGTACCCCTGCTAATACGATGACGAATGTGGTCCATACATGATATGACTGCAGCACATTTTGGTTACATTTTTCGTGATGAATGGGCTGATATCTACCATGAAAGATGGATAGGTTGGAGAAGACCGGTTCCATGGCCCGTGCGTTTTCCGACATCAATTCCTTGAATTTTAAGCCCTTTGGCTAACTAAAGCAATTGGTTTATGCAGCAGACATTAATAATGCAGAGACACGTGTGTGAGTATTTGGAAGGGTCCGCCAGTCAATGCTCCGATGGGTGGTATAGAAGCAAGCAGAGAATATTTTAAATATTTGTTGTGAATTGGTGTGTTGAGGTACAACGATATGTCCTTTTGGAAATATGTCTATATGGACGTTTTACGCTGTTCTGATATCAGAAATCCGCTCTCAAAGTTTGTAAAAAGTATTTTTAGATTGTATCTTGGATTGTATACATTTAACAGCGCCGACCATAAACCTTAAGCTTGATAACTGAAAAACGAATATGTTTATATGAAGTATTTTCTTGTTTTGGTAAGAGGAACCCGCCTCCAACGTTCGTAAAAGTATTTTTGATATATCCCACACACACACACACACACATATATATATATATATATTATTTAGTAAAAAATCTTATGAATCTTTACTTCATATTTAGGTTATATGAAGTAATGATTCATTTGGAATATCTTTCAAATGTCCCGCATTTTGTAATTGAATGAGGTCAGGCTGGACTTTAATTAAGATAAAATTTCAAGCAATTTTAATTTAAAAAATGAAAACAATGAATAAAAGAATAGTAATCTTTTGGTTTTAAAAACTGCAAATATGATTTTACTTTTCGAAAACATGAGAAATAGAATTACATAAATAAATGAGGAACTGTCACTAATACTTAAGTAAAAAAAAAAATGAAAATTCAAATGCATCTAGTGAGCGACGGATAAGCAAAAAGGAAAATTTATTTAATTGAACAACGATAAAAGCATGACCATATAGACTTAAAATATTCATCTTTTAGCTTTAAAGAAAAATGAATTTCGTCTAATAACCAGTTATCTGTATAGTACGGGATGCAGAGAAGTCAAAATATCAACTGAAACTGTGCGATCATCTATTTTTTGAAAGCCTTCTTCGATATAACCAAACAATGCGCATACATATGCAGACCAGCTTGAAATCTAGTGGTAGCACCTGCTGGGGCACTAGCTATAGGCAAATAATGAACCCCAGACACAATGAAAATATAAAAATACATTTCTATAGCAAAAATAGTTACAATATATTTTCATATAGTAAAATCTGACAGGAAATATGGATTCCACTTTGCCAGGTCCACGGCCGACCTACTAACAACCGTAACGGAGTACATGATACAGGCCCTTGATGAGTCTGACGAGGCTCGCGCGGTTGCTCTGGACATTTCCAAGGCTTTCGACAGGGTTTGGCACTCTGGCCTCCTAAGCAAACTACGCGGTTATGGTATTACCGGTCGCCTGCTTGACCTAATCCAATCTTTCTTAAATAACAGCCAAATGAAGGTCGTTCTGAATGGGCGTGCCTCATCATCCTACAGCACGAATGCTGGTGTCCCACAGGGCTCTATCCTGGGCCCGACGCTCTTCCTTATTTTCATCAACGACCTCCCAGATGAGATCAAGTCCCAAGTAGGCATCTACGCAGATGACAGTACAATATACTCCCGCACCAGTAAGAAACCTGTCGTGGCGGACAGACATAATCTCGCTGCTGGCCTTGAATGGGATCTACACTCTGTGGTGAACTGGGGCAAGAAGTGGCTTGTCAACTTCAATTTATCTAAGACCAAGCTGTTGTCTGTCAACCATTACAGGCAACCTCTCCTGCCTCCCATAAGCATGGACCAAGCGATTCTTCCGGAGAGCAATACACTACGCCTCCTCGGACTTACCCTGTCTTCAGACCTCAAATGGAACCACTATATTGAATCCATAGCAAAATCTACTGCTAAGAAGGTTGGGTCACTATGTCGATCCAGGATGTTTTTTTCACCTGAATCCATCCTGCATATATACAAGTCAACCATCCGTCCGTGCATGGAGTACTGCTGCCATTTATGGTCAGGCGCCCCTGCCGTTCTCCTCAGTATTCTTGACAGGCTCCAGAGGAGAGTCTGTAATGTGATAGGTATCTGGCTGCTCGACTGCAGCCATTTCCCCATCGTCGAAATGTGGCCTCCCTTTGTCTCTTCTATAAATACTTTCATGGCTTTTGCTCGGATGAGCTTAAGTCACTGATGCCTCCTCAACAGGTGTTTACCCGTGCAACCAGACTGGCAACTGGGTCCCACCCATTCACAGTCAGGTTAGCCAAATGCAGACGACAATTCTACTCCTGCAGCTTCTTCTCTCGCACTTCCCGCCTGTGGAACTCGCTCCCGTATTCTTGCTTTCCTGACGGCTACAAACTCCAGAAATTTAAATGCAAAGTCAATACTCATCTACTAACCACTGGACTCTAGCTCTCTCCCCACCCCCGTATCACCCTCCCTTTCTCTCCACCTATGTATCTGTCATCGCACCTGCTTTCTCAGCTTTCTTTTGTTCCTTTCTTACTAGTTTGTACTCCTCACTCTTTTCTAATTAATCTTTTTACATTTATGTAGCCCCCTGCACATCAGTGGCATTTGCGCCTTGCTCGGGGTGAAATGATTAAAAAAAAAATTATAGCGAAATAATTAGTGAAAGGTGGAACTCTTGCCAAAATAATAAACTCTTCAAAATTAAACCAAATTTAGGAGAATGGCTCCTAGGTTTCAGAAAAATAAGACGTAAGACATTAGTTTTATCCGGACTTCAAAGAGGGCATACACATTTGACACACCTGAATCTCCCCCATCATGCAACAGATATCAAGTATCTTTCATGTTCGTATATTCATAAGTTGTTATCAACTCAGTCAAACCCAAACGAAACGTTTTCCAGAAAATAATACAATAGAACACTTTCAAAACATGAAACCAAACAATATCCTTAACTTCTTAAATGAAATACAGAATTCTTACCTGTGAAACTACATTCCTATTTAGAATTCCTGAAAAAATAATAAACTTAAATCAACTTTAAGAGAATGGTATCAGAAACACCAAACCAAAAGAAAAGTTATTATGTCCAGATTCCATATTGGATATGCTACCATAACCAAATTTTATATCTTAAAAAAGTGAAGAACCCGCCTATGCGTGACATATCGAGAGCCATTCACCGTAAAACACATACTGACAACCTGCAACATTTTTTAATTAAATCCGCTCATTTTTTCAGCGCGCTCACATCGCTATCGAATGCAACACAAGGACGAGGTTTAACGTAGGTTTAACGGCAGTCCCGTGGAAAAATTGCCCGGTCCCCCCGACACTTTTTCTTTTGGGGACGCCCTAGATACAGGGCAAAAAACTAACCATCCATCTGAAGGAGAGGTAATACCAGAGAAAAAAGTTACCTGGAGCTTGGGCTTAATACCAAACAACAAAGTTAAAAGAACTTTTTCAAAATACTAATTCATTTTACATATTCCAGTTTCCAAAATATAAATAAAAAAAGAAAAGTATAATCATAATTGTTAGTAATTTTGCTATAAAAATGTTTTTTTTTTTTATATAGTTTTGTACTGTTGCATTGATAGTCAGTTTGCTATAAAAAGTTGTTATTGATCATTTTATTCTAAAAATGTACCGTTAATTTTTGTTTGGGTATTTACTATTTGTCCAAAACTGGGACTGTAACAGGTGCTATCATCTCGGGTCAAGGTGAACCTCGGAACAACAGCAGTTAAGAAGTTGTTTCACGGTCCTCAAAACCTCCAATAACCCGATCAGAGGCCTTGTAATTTATCGTCATACCAAGGACGAGTATATATATATATATATATATATATATATATATATATGAGAGCGAGCGAGCGAGCGAGCGAGTGAGAGAGAGAGAGAGAGAGAAGTGATACAGATGAAAATGATGTCGGTGCGGAAATTAAAACTGGCGTGTTGAGTTCAAAATCCAGCTGAAAATGTTGTGTTCATTTTCGCACAAATATTCTTGGGAAATGTATGAATCCGTCTTATCTTTTCCACAGCTATTGGTGAGTATCGGTTAACAAGCTCTCTAGCTTGGGGTAAGCAAACAGTTTAATAAATAAATACTTTTTGTCATTTTTGTTTTCAATCCTGACAAAAATGTTTAAATTAACGTTCATATGTTTAGGTTTTATTCAAATTCCGATAATCGCATTTTAAAGCAATAAACATGGCCGAGGAGTGAAGGTAGTTAAAATAATAGTGGTATCAAGGAAAAAGCCATCCTTTTGATACTGCGTTTTTTGTGGGAATGAAGGTCCAAATTTTCCTTGTATTCTTTTTTATGTAGGAGATACAATGGTTTTCTCTTACTTTTTTGTTTGAAAAAAAAACTCCAACGTGTCTTCCATTAAAGAATATTACTCTGCATTCCGTTCTCTGAATTTATTTCTTTAACTTTGATATCCTACTCGCTATCTGTTCATCATTTGTAAACTTTTAGCAATGCGGTAACTGATCAAGTAATACGGATGGAAAAAGCGAGGAGAAGCCTGCTTATCTTGAATATGAAATCCTAGTCGAACTTTAGCTACATGTATCAGTAATAAATACATAATGATTTTGCTTCCAAATTAGGCCACTTTTCATTTAATGTCTTCGTACATTAGGTCATCACAGCTATATACACTGAGTGCCACACATTAAGTGATCGGCTGTCTTTTCCTAATACCAGAGTATTGGAGGCAATGTAATATTTTGAACACTCATTTTATTCTATTTTATTTTTAAGGTATGTCATTTCTACTAGCAAGTACGTTATTTTTTCTCAATGTTAGCCTTTAAGATTCTTGGCCTTTATTGGAATCATTTTTTTGTTCCGAGTGGAAAAGAAAGATGAGCCCATTTACGATCGGACAATTTCATGAGAGTAATCCATTAAGCTGTTGAGCCAAATTGCATACAACATTTAAAGTGAGTAAACGTTGGGAGTCAGGTAGGTGAGGAGTGCGGTCTGTGGTTGGTGACGTTGATGCTTTAAAAAGGAATGTCATTTTCAACAGATGGCCGACGGCGGGAAATTCAGAGGTAAATTCCGAATGAAAAGAGTTTTTGACAGGGCACATAGCATTGAGAAGTAAGTAAGTAAGTAAGTAAGTAAGTAAGGAAGGAAGGAAGGAAGGAAGGAAGGAAGGAAGGAAGGAAGGAAAATAAACTGCAAAGGATGAAAAATAATAAGAAGAAAAAGATGAATGTAAAAGTTTTAAAAAAGCGAGAAGATGGAAAATTCTAGGAAAATGGAGGATAAAATTGAAGAAAGAAGAAAAAACAAATAGATTTTAAGAAACATGATCCGAAGCAGAAGAATGTGTGGGTGTAGACGACAGGAAGGCAGAAGAGATTAAAATAAACAACAGAAAAAAGAAAGTTTTAGTAAACGGAAAAAAACAGACGAAACAAGTGAAGAGAAAAGAATATTTGGTAAGAAAAATAAAATCAAATAATAATATTAACAATAGAAACACTTGTGTTTATGAAAGGAATGTAAGTTTGTTATTGAAATCAATACAGAAAGCCCGCACCTCTCACCTTCAAACGATCTTATGAACTTCCAAACTGACTGAAGTTTATAGCATTACATTATTCAATTTTCTTAGTATCATTACTAATTTTTAATTAGTTTATGTTTTCATCTTATTTTTTTTTTTTTGCTTTTTATTCCAAGACACATACAAAATTTTCATTATTATTTTTTTAATATTTTTTGACGGTGAAGTATTCAGAATAGACAGGAAATAAAACACCGATTTCACTTCCGACGAGCGATGCGATAAAAACAAAACAAATATATGACGAGGAAAAACATGTCTAAAACTAATACTGTCTTGGCGTACACATAATTCAAACTCTGAAAGTATTAGAGAGCACACACACACACACACACACACACACACACACACACACACACACACACACACACACACATATCTATCTAATCTAAATCTAAACTTATTTATAAATGGAACTTAATCTGTCTGTGTGTCTGTGTGTGTGTGTGTGTGTCTGAGTGTGTGTGTATCGTTACCTATAGACTCCGAAACGGCTGAACCGATTTCCTTGAAAATTTACACAGTTGTACTATAAGCGTATGCGAGTGTTCTTAGCTAGGTTTTGTGTCGAGTACACCCGATAAATATCGAAAATCGATAATCGAAAAAATCGGGTTATAGAAGGAGTGGTCCGATTTTAATCAAATTTCATACACTAATAGACAAAGACATAAGAAACGATATTCAGAAGTTTCAAGGTTGCAGTTCTTATAATAGTGCAGAAAATCGATAATATATATATATAAAAAGCAAGATACCGGGTCTGATCAAAATCAGTTTTTCAGCCCTTTTATTTTAGTTTTTGCTACGGGTTTGGCTCTAAGTAGGTATAATTGTAGTTCGTAGTCTCAGCCATGATACCATTTACTCAGAGGACTTATTTAGCCTTTAAATTTCATTTTACGACGTAAAAAACTTATTTGATATCGATAGCAGGAAATAAAAATTTGACTTACATCCATTCATTTTTCTTTCAGTCAACGGTTTCGCTTTAACTGGAAACAACTATTGCTTTTTAGTCTTTCGTGCCAACGTCGAAAGAGTCTGAGCTCCAGGACCATGGATTAGTTTTAAAGCTTTCATTACACCCGAGCAACACCGGGCTATACTGCTAGTATATATATATATATATATATATATATATATATATATATATATATTTCATATGTAAATTCAAATTTTACATTTGGGGAATGGCTATTTCTACATGTCTACAAGAGACATGTATTATTCAAACCCAGTTGGTCGAATATATATATATATATTCTCAATCAGTATCACACTATACAGGACAGTAATACCATTAAAACAAAGGGGTTACAGCAACTATAATGATGACCAGAAAGAGAAGAGAGTAATCAAGAGGTTAGTAGGTAACGATTGATATTGCATTTAAATTTCTGCAAATTAAAGTTGGCTGGAAAGCATGGAGTTGGAAGGGAACTTCTCAAGCAAGAAGTGTGAGAAAAGAAATTGTTAGCATAGATTTTACAGTTACATCTACTCAGCTCACCTGTAATTTGATGAGTTCTTGACGCAAGTTCAAATCTCTAGGTACTATAGCAAAAAGCTCATCCGAATAATTTTCATAGAAAAATAAGAAAAAGAGCTGAGCTGCCAGATTAGGACCAATGCTATTGCTGATTTTTCTTTGGGTTTTATCAATGAGTTCAAGGTAAATAACAGAAGCAGCAGGCCATATGTATCAGAAATAGTCTAAGCATTGACGAATGGTCAGTCAGTTAAGAGCTATAGGGGATACACGCTTTGGCAAACATGTCTCTTTTGATCCATGACTGATTAGTCAAAAGACTTTCCCGCAGTATGATGCCATTTTTATGTGATAGGCTGGATACCAACCAAAGCTATAGATCTCAATCTGTCCTGCTATTCAACCCATAGCTGGAGGGAAAGGTGTTGGATTCATATCATTCCGAAGAGTATTTGCGCATAAGTGAATGCAACGAATTCAACTGGAATTCGAACTCGGCTCTCCGATTTTTCATTCCGAACCGATATCCATTACACCTCTAAAAATTGTCTCGGCTTACAAAGAGAAACGACTTTCTTAGTAACCGACCTAGCAATGGTTTCAGTATAGTCTTTCCACTTAATGTCAGCTGAGAACGTTAGTCCAAGAAGGGGCAATGATCTGCTGTTCGAAAATTATCCCTGACGAGTGAAAACATCATAACGGTTCCCTCACGAAACTTCGAAGTCGGTATGACTTTTCTCAGTTAAGTGACAAACTTCTCTACATTATATATATATATATATATATATATATATATATATATATATATATATATATATATTGTCATCCGCAGACAGATCTGTTTCGCCGTATCACAGCTCATCACTACGGTTAGACTCCGATTGCTTTCTTACCCGGGTTTGAAACCCGACCGAAATGGCGTCAGTCGGCGACTCTACCCCTGGGCTATGGGTGTTCGGGGGAAATTGGCAGACTTTTTTAGCGCATATCATTATGTGTGTGTGTGTGTGTGTGTGTGTGTGTGTGTAGCCATCCGCAGACAGATCCGTCTTGCTGTATCACAGCTCATCAGTACGGCTAGACATTTTGATGTGGTTTGAACACGGTTCGCATTTCATGTCTCCATATCATATTTCTCGTTGTCCTAGTAGATGTAGTATGCATTTCTAAGGTGAAGAATTTTCATGATGAAATTTTTACTACTTTTCCTTCCCTATATTACTGCTTTTAATCCCAACTTTATTATCTTTAACAGTCAGTGGATAATCGATACGCATAGTCAAAATGTATCATCATAAAATATGTAGACCCTATTTCTGAGGACACACATCTTTGCAGTTGGGTTTCAATCCAGGTTCAGAATCGCAAAGGAACCGAGAATCCATCCACTAGACAATAATCCCGATTTGAAAGTAATCCATATCTCCTGGCATCATTTTGAACAGACGCTTTCCTTGTTTTTTGGGAGGGGTTGTTTATTGTGACCATTTTACTTAATTTCAATTAAAAATTTTCAACCCATTTCAGTGAAATACTCACTATTCAAAATTACAGTTTATAATTATACTTTAGATATACGGGAAAACGAAAATGTCAGTATATACTGACGTCAGAAATATATGATTTATGCGAAAATATTCCCAGATATCAATTGCTTAACTGAATTATTACAATATTTTTTCGCAATTCTTTATTAAAAAAAAAACAATCTGGAATTGTACATCAAATCACACTGGCGTACGCATGAATATCCTACTGAACATCGGTTATATTTTGTGACAGTAGGGGTGTAAATTAATAAAGAGAGCATGTGTTAATGTTAGTAAGAGTGGTATTGATAATAACGAAACAACCAGAATTGCTAGGCGGTGGAGAAAGTTGAAAATGAGTACATAGAATTATGTTTTGGACCGGCTCATCAAACGCTTACACATGCATAATACACTATAGTAAAATACAATACTGTCTATTGACTTTTCAGACAGAAACATGCAATGATATGCGTGTATATTACTGCTTGCGTGCAGAGCTCAGGAAAGCTTGAAATTGAACATCACATCAGATAACATTTTATACTAAATTCATGTTCAAGTGAATTAGGTTACTACAGAAAGAAAAGAAAAGCTCACGCACGTGAGAGAATGAACAAAAGAAAGAAAGGAAAAGAAAGAAATAAAAAAAGAAGGAAAGAGAAAAAAAAGAAAAAAGAATAAAAGAAATACGGAACAAAGAAAGAGAAAAGAAAAAATAAACGAAAAAAATGAAAGAAAGAAAAAAGAAAGCGTAAAAGAAAAAAGAAAAGAAAGGAAAAGAAGAGATCAAACGTATAAAGAATGGGAGAAAGAAAAAGAAAAAGAAAGAAAGAACGAAAGAAAGAAAAAGTAATTTCCCAATATCAAGCCATGTTCCTTCTCCATACCATCACACTAAAACCCAAAATTCATATTTTATGACTATTATACAATCTGATGATCAATTCGATATCTTTAGAACTAGCTGTATGCACTAAGTATTTTCAATGTAAAGGCGATCATGGCTCTCTGCAACCTCCTCTTTTTGCTGCTGCAAATTTAAAAAAAAAATTAGCACATTTTTTTGTCATTGTTCTAGCATTCAAAGTATGCAAACAAGTTAATCACTATTTTTCCGTGCTTCGCTTGCTTTCAAGATGCCTTGTGAGCGTTAAATTTTCTAGACCCTCTTTTATGAGCACCAGAAACTTCATTTGTCTCCTTCTGAGTGTAAGCATAATTTTACTTGTTTTATAGTTCCTGATTTCCTCAAAACTTCTTCATTGCTCACAATTTATTCTGAGCATTTGTCGGTAGAGCCACATCTATGTCATGTAGATGTGGGTACTGTTAGGCAGTGTGTAATGTATTTCATTACTAACGACAGTGAGGTGTGAGACAGACCATGTTCCGGCAACCTACGAAATAATGAGCGCCTCATAAATGCATATCCAATGGCGATGACAATATTAAAAAAAATATTTTTTAAAAGGTGGAAATTTACTTTATCGACTGTTATTATTAATCTCATTAAATCTGTCGTAGTTTCCATGGTAATAATTAGAAGCATTTGATTGCAGAGTAGATATAAACCTTCCTACCAGTAGCCTATTTTTTTGCTTGTTACAAATAGTAACTGTGCATTAGTTTGGTAAAATATTATTTGACAAGATAATTCTTAAAACGTAGTCTTGTATCATTAAAATCGTTCATGGAAAAACCATTGCACCCACTTGCATTCATGAAAGCTTTCAGAGCGTTTATGAAGACCAAACAATGGAAATTAACACAATTAACGATGGATAGAAAGATTTGGAGATCCGAAGGCGTATTGGCATGACCAAGAATGCATTGCAGAAGCTGAGTAGAGTATTAAGAGACAGAAAAATTTCGTTGGAAACAAAGAAGAGAGGACTGGATTTTTCAGTAATGTCTGTCTGTCGGTACGGCAGAAAATGCTGAATAATCTCATCAAAGATGAAGGAAAGACTTGAAGCAACCGAAATGTGGTTCAACAAAACGATGCTCAGGATGACACGACATTTTATCCAGACGTCGTCGACAAACGATAAGAGGATAAAATCGCTAATGTTTAGTTTTACGATCAAGGTATAACAACCAAAACAGTCATCAGTCACGTCAATCAAATATGGTTAATATAATCCATGGAACAACAATCAAGAAGACACTAACAAAATAATGCATTGCTTTTTCTTACTTGTCTGCTGTTCATGTTCTTAGATTTTCATTTACAATTAATAGCTCAACAGTTCTCGATTC
>JBBBDQ010028466.1:605000-635000 GCA_037127315.1 Ascarosepion bandense
ATATTATCGATTTTCTGAACTATTGTAAGAACTGCAACTTTGAAACTTCTGAATATCGTTTCTTATGTCTTTGTCTATTAGTGTATCAAATTTGATTAAAATCGGACCACACCTTCTATAACCCGATTTTTTCGATTATCGATTTTTGATATTTTTCGGGGGTACCTCGACACGAAATCTAGCTAAGAACACTCGCAGACGCTTATAGTTCAACTGTGTAAATTTTCAAGAATATCGGTTCAGCCGTTTCGGAGTCTATAGGTAACGGACACACACAGGCACACGCAAAGTTCCATTTATAAATAAGTTTACATAGATAAAAAAGAAAAAATCAAGTAATTTGGATTACAGAGTGCGATGAATAAATTGTCGCAAGTTTAATATCTTTTAAAATTTCACGCACGCGCGTTGTTTGTTTTTTATTTTGTTGACTGCCCAGTATAGTAGCGTCAGTAGAGCACCCTCTGTTAAAAAAAAGGGTGCCATGACGCAATTCACATAGCCAGAAATTTGGAAATTCATGCTGAAATGCTTAGAATTTGCGCCGAAAGCTCCAATACGAAAATTTCAGAGTGTCAATCTTAGGATAGTGTAGAGGATTCGGAAAGAGTTAGATGAGTTTGAAGCAGTAGGGAGATGGTTAATGTTTATTGAATTGGCCATGTGCCATACATAGCTGAACTCCCTACAACTTAGGATTATTCACTATCATCAGAAGGTTGGAGATTAGAATCTGTGGAAGAATATAAGTATACCTTTTGTATGTTTAAAATAGAAATTTATTAATAGAAAAGAATAACATGAACTGGTAGAAGTTAAAGGTTCAATGAGAAACAGTATTAAGAAGTTAAGGGCATCAAGAGTTCGTAGTAGTCCTTGCAAGAGTGAGTTTATATGTACGTAGGCAGGAACGTATGTATGAGTTGTGGACCAGAATAGGTCAGGAAGAAAACACAACTTAGGTATTAATGTAACAAAGATATATTTACAAAAACAAGTAAAGTATTACACGTTAAGCTGACTGCCAAGTAGAGACCAACTCAACTCAACTCAACTCAACTCCTCTGCCAATCGTCAATTGCCGAACGTCCACTCGAGACAGTCTTCCTATATTTATAGTCATGAGAAGAGTGCATTATGGTGCAACGGGTAGGTCCCATAACAGTATGTATGAGCGTTTATTGTTGGGTAGGATTGTCTTTGAAGTTATCGCTCAGGGTGAATGGTGAAAAGGAAGAAGGTAAGAAGTGAGAGAGAAAGATAGAGACAATAATAATAACGATCGCTTGACGTTTGTCAAGGATACGTGTTAATTGCTACTATTTACAATTTATCTGTAATATGATAAGAAGCATCTGTAATGTAATCGATCTTGACCAGACATTTCAACTTCAGTCACTTTCTTTCCGACATGACGTGGCTTCCCTCTGCCTTTTCTATTAATATTTTCATGGTAATTGCTCTGATGAACTTTGCTCCCTGGTGCCCGAATACATGAATTTAAGCGCGCTGCTAGATTGGTATCTACGTCCCACCCTTTTACTGATGAAATTGCTAAATGCAACCACCTCCTTTACTCTAAGAGTTTCTTTTTCAACCTTTTGAACTCTCTTCCGTTTTCTTGCTTCCTTGATAACTACAATCTTCAAAAAATGTAAATGCAACGTCATTCGCCATCTTCTTGAACCTCTTCATCATTTGTTCTTTCCACAATCCTCCGTATTCTCAGTCGTCTCTTTCAATTTAATTTTCTCTAAGTTCTTACGTACCAGTGGCATTAAAAAATTATTTCGGAACGAGAAATCGGCAAGCTGAAATCGAATTCCGTCCGAGTTCGATACATTCACTTTTGTACAAATACCTTTTGCAATGGCATGAATCACACTAATTTCTCCGGGCTATATAAGCCACATATCAGGACAGACTTGGATCTCTAACCGTCGTTGGCAACCAGTCTAACTGAAGAATAACTCAAAATTCAAAACTCAGCCACTTGAAGCTGTATAAATATGGCCAGGTATGAGGTACACATAGTATACCTGTAAAACAAGAGATTTCAACAACTTGGATAATGCTATTGAAGAGTAATTATCCAGAATACTGATTCCACCAACTGCCTTTGAACCCAAGGATGGTGTGTGTGTTATGTACTACATACTATTTGAGATTGTTCATATCGTTTTCTGCTCATATCTAACTATCTGATCTATCTATCCTAATCTATCTATCTTAATCTATCTAAATCTATCTATCTTAATCTATCTATCTATCTATCTAAATCTATCCTTATCTATCTATCTATCTATCTAAATCTATCCTTATCTATCTATATCTATCTATCTAAATCTATCCATCTAAATCTATCCTTATCTATCTATCTATCTATCTAAATCTATCCTTATCTATCTATCTATCTATCTATCCTTATCTATCTATCTATCTAAATCTATCCTTATCTATCTATCTATCCTTATCTATCTATCTATCTATCTATATCTATCTATCTATCTATCTATCTATCTATCTATCTTTATCTATCTAAATCTATCCTATCTATCTATCTATCTATCTATCTATCTAAATCTATCTATCTATCTATCTATCTATCTATCTAAATCTATCCTTATCTATCTATCTATCTATCTAAATCTATCCTTATCTATCTATCTATCTAAATCTATCCTTATCTATCTATCTATCTATCTATCTAAATCTATCCTTATCTATCTATCTATCTATCTATCCTTATCTATCTAATCTATCTACCTTTATTAATATATATTCATATTCTACATTCGTTCAGTTTTTTATATAAGTTCTGATAATAGAGAAAGTTATGAAAAATTATCACGGGAATCCATTAGAGTTTAGACAGGTTACTAGTCTTTTATATTTGACTATTTCTACAGCAAGTAGCTTCGGTCAATCAAGCGGTGTGCGTGCAAGTGGATGAAGACTGGTATTTGTTCAGGGAATCAAGCATCAAGAAATATTCCTTATTCTTACACACATGAAAGAATCAATTACTTCCGGATCAACCATCATAGTACTTACTCTCACGTGTTAGTAAGTAATAATAAATGATTCCTCATAGTTCACTGCTAACCCAAATTTTTCTTTTGTTACCCAGTTGTTTCGTTTTATCCCTATAGCAACCAGCTTCAGTTAATCTTTCATAAAGTGAATTAAGATTCGTCTTCAAAGGGGCCCTCAATTGTTATTTTCTTTTCGTCGTTCGTTAGCGAGTGTCCATGCTGAGCGATTTCCGTATGATATTCAAAACCAAAGCTTTCTCTGAAAAATGAAGCAATTAATCTGTTGTGCAGTTTATTTGTTCTGGAGTAAAGTTCGTAGAAGAATTGATCATAGAACAATTAAAGTAGTGATTTCACCTATTTGGGATCGCAGCGTAGTCAATACAAAAAAACAAAAAACAAAAACAAAAATGAAACAACAACAAAAAAGAACTGGTACACACAGGACAGTATGGAACTTGCAAGTAATAAAGACGAAAAAGATAAGCAGCAGTTCGATTCTTGTCGATTCATGAGTTAAGTCGTTCGGATGCGCGGGCGGCGTAACGGTTATGGACTCAGAATGTGGAATCGGCAGATTGAGGTCAAATTCTAACTGAGGCTGTTGCTGTCGACTTTTCAACTAATGCTCTTGGGAAAGGCATGAATCCATCCCTTCTCCCACCATTTGTGGGCAAATACTAAGACAAAATGAAATTTTTAGCCTTGGTACAATAAGCTGTAGAGAAGAAGGATCACTATGAATTCAAAACCTGGAAACCACTCCACAAACTTTCCCAATAACAGTCATGGTAATCTAAACTTATTTATAAATGGAACTTTGTGTGTGTGTATCCGTTACCTATAGACTCCGAAACGGCTGAACCAATTTTTTCTTGAAAATGTACACAGTTGTACTATAAGCGTCTGCGAGTGTTCTTAGCTAGGTTTTGTATCGAGGTACCCCTGAAGCTGTTCGGTTCTAATTTTTATATATGTTGACCATTAACTTTTACTGATCACAGTTTTGACGTAGATTATCATCCTCATCATCAGACTCATGATTGATGTGGCTGTTGGGTCGTCGCACAGCTGAGTAATTGACCAGCTCCCTTCACATGTCTCAGTTGCGTGCCAAGATCTGAGTTTCTGTGAATTTGATGTAGAAGTAAAGATAAAACCACAGTCTTAACGATACCTAGCATATCTAAACTTATTTATAAATGGAACTTTGTGTATGTGTGTCTGTGTGTGTGTCCGCAACCTATGAACTCCGAAACGGCTGAACTGATTTTCTTGAAAATTTACACAGTTGTACTATAAGCGTCTGCGAGTGTTCTTAGCTAGGTTTTGTGTCGAGGTACTCCCGATAAATATCGAAAATCGATAATCGAAAAAATCGGGTTATAGAAGAAGTGGTCCGATTTTAATCAAATTAGATACACTCATAGACAAAGACATAAGAAACGATATTCAGAAGTTTCAAGGTTGCAGTTCTTACAATAGTGCAGAAAATTTGATATCGATACCAGGAAACCAAAATTTGATTTACATCCATTCATTTTTCTTTCAGTCTACGGTTTTGCTTTAACTGGAAACAACTATTGCTTTTTATTCTTTCGTGCCAACGTCCAAAGAGTCTGAGCTCCAGGACCATGGATTAGTTTTAAAGCTTGCATTACACCCGAGCAACTCCGGGTTATACTGCTAGTTCAAATATATAAGAGAACAGAAAGCTTAGCAGAGCCATAGCTGCCTACATTCTGAAGAGACAAGGCATTAAATAAATAGAACATTTAATATTCATATATGCTAAATCCGTGATCATGAAATAGTTTTTGTTTGTGTCTTGCTTCTGTGAGTTCTACAGTGACCGACATAATCCTTCTCCTCCTCCTCCTTATCATCATAATCACTATTCCCCTGACTGAGTGTGATTATAGGGTCGCTGTGTAGCCAAATATCTGACCAGTTCTTTTCACATATCTGAGTTGAAAGCCGGTGAGGTATTCATTCATGCTTAGGGTCAGTTAGACCTGGTGGAGTTCATTCATCTCCCGACCGATGCACGGCACCATTATCCCAGACCTTTGAACTGCCCAAAGACAGAAACTTAGCAGAGAGATGAACAACAGATATCACACTAATTCAAGCCTGTGGGTTTGGTAGTGTGCAATCTGATTTGATATTTACTCTGTTCCTCTCCATAGTGAAGGTGGGTGGGGAGTATTTCTAGTCCTCAGAAAATCTCATATTGCATTGAATACTAATTACTGCACAGCAGACAATTATCTAAGATTATTGAATATACACATGTATACCTAAAAATTCTACCAAGTCAACAGATAAAGACCTTTTCTCACATATAAATCTCTGACAATCTTTCATAGTAACTTCACATATTTAAAAAAAATAATTTCAACCCTAGCAAGGCGAGACCGCCACTAGTGACCAGGTATTGGAGGTTACAGTGAGAGAAAAGACTGGGTACAGGGGATATTGAAGAAAGGATAAAAGATGAACTGGATTTAAGAAGATAGAAGAGGGCAATTGACGTTGCATTTAATTTTTTTGGAGATTTTAGCTATCAGGGAAGCAAGCAAACGGAAGGGATTTCTATAGGCAGGAAGTGCGATAAAAGAAACTGTTCGAATAGAAGTGAGGGTTTTATTTAACTATTTCGACAGTAAAATGGTGAGACCTATATTCCAATAGGGATATCTTTATATATACAACTTCTTTGAAAAACTTTTACCGAAAAACTAAAACAAAAAACAAAGACAAACACAACCAGTAGCCTAAAAGCTAGTGTCATATTCTTAAATATCCTTGTCATACCGATACTTTCATGTGGATGTCATACATGACATCATACTCGTTCAGAAATATATAAACTGTCAGCTGTAAATAACCGCTTCCACAGATCAATGGTTAAAATGACTTTGAGCGAATGAAGCCTGTTCTTCTTCGAATTCGTAGACTGTCACTACAACATCATGAAAAGGAACTATATTCCACCCCTACATCACTTGAGAATATTCAACAGCAGCAACAACTAAAATGGATTGCACATGTAAACCAAAGATGTTGAATTTCCGCACTACTTTAAACAAAAGGTTGGAACAGAAATCCTTATCATAACCGGAAAGAAACAGTAACAGATATTAGACTTGGTAAACCAATTTTTTTGAATAATTATTTTAAGAGAAAAATTTCATAAATTTCAACTACAAATTGGTCGATGAATGCGAAATGTTTCCTTATAAGAAAACGACTAATGTTACCATTCACTCTTTTTTGTAATTTCTTTCCATTTAATATGTTCAGGCAATAAAATATGCACTTGTTAATTATACATAATTGTTTGTATAGTTATTCTTATTCTCTTGTTAAATGAAACTCCAATACATGAAATAATAATTAACAAACTGGACTATTCCCTCAACCCAAATATGACGACGGCTTTTTCTTACTGAAATTTAATCTAAACTTATTTATAAATGGAACTTTGTGTGTGTGTGTGTGTGTGTCTGTCCGTTACCTATAGACTCCGAAACGGCTGAACCGATTTTCTTGAACATTTACACAGTTATACTATAAGCGTCTGCGAATGTTCTTAACTAGGTTTACTGTCGATGTACCCCCGATAAATATCGAAAATCGATAATCGAAAGAATCAGTTTATACAAGGAGTGGTCCGATTTTAATCAAATTTGATACACTCATAGACAAAGACATAAGAAACGATATTCAGAAGTTTCAAGGTTGCAGTTGTGTCTGTTTATCTGCCTGTATGTCTATTTCTTTCAGCACTTTTATTTTATTTTTAGTTTAGATATTCAGAAGTTTCAAGGTTGCAGTTCTTACAATAGTGCAGAAAATCGATAATATATATACAAAAGGCAAGATGTTTGTATGTGTGTTTATTTATCTGCCTGTATGTCTGTATTTTTTCAGCCCTTTTAATTTAGTTTTTGCTTCGGGTTTGGCTCTAAGTAGGTATAATTGTAGTTCTTAGTCTCAATCATGATACCATTTACTCAGAGAATTTATTTAGCCTTCAAAATTCAGTTTACGCCGAAAAATACTTATTTGATATCGATACCAGGAAATAAAAATTTGACTTACATCCATTCATTTTTCTTTCAGTCTACGGTTTCGCTTTAACTGGAAACAACTATTGCTTTTTAGTCTTTCATGCCAACGTCCAAAGAGTCTGAGGTCCAAAACCATGGATTAGTTTTAAAGCTTTCATTACACCCGAGCAACGCCGGGCTATACTGATAGTATAAAATAATTTTGTGATTCTTTTTTCAGTGTCATTATTTTAGGTACTTATTATAGACTAGCAGTATAGCCCGGCGTTGCTCGGGTGTAATGAAAGCTTTAAAAGTAATCCATGGTCCTGGAGCTCAGATGTTGGCACGAAAGACTAAAAGTTGTTTCCTGTTAAAGCGAAGCCGTAGACTGAAAGAAAAATGAATGCATGTAAGTCAAATTTTGATTTCCTGGTATCGATATCAAATAAGTTTTTTTCGTCGTAAACTGAATTTTGAAGCCTAAATATGTCCTCTGAGTAAATGGTATCATGGCTGAGACTAAGAACTACAATTATACCTACTTAGAGCCAAACCCAAAGCAAAAACTAAATTAAAAGGGCTGAAAAAATACAGACATACAGGCAGATAAACAGACACACATACAAACATCTTGCCTTTTATATATATATTATCGATTTTCTGCACTATTGTAAGAACTGCAACCTTGAAACTTCTGAATATCGTTTCTTATGTCTTTGTCTATGAGTGTATCAAATTTGATTAAATTCGGACCACTCCTTCTATAACCGGATTTTTTCGATTATCGATTTTCGATATTTATCGGGGGTACCTCGACACAAAACCTAGCTAAGAACACTCGCAGACGCTTATAGTACAACTGTGTCAATTTTCAAGAAAATCGGTTCAGCCGTTTCGGAGTCTATAGGTAACGGGGACACACACACACACAGTTCCATTTATAAATAAGTTTAGATTTATTTCGTCTTGGTAAGAGCCAAACATCGAATATTGATTTGTGTACAGTGGTAAAATATAAATTGGTTTCTCATCAGAAGTGGGCAAAACGAGTAAATCTTGGATTTAATTTGCTAAATAATGATCGGATTGGTAACATCAGTTCAACAAATGCACTCTCCTAAATAAACTCAGCCAGCTTTCTGTCCAGAGTAATATGAAAACACGGGGATTAAGTTTAACCAGACTGCATCTGAGATTAACAAATTAAAGATGAACGGCGACCTTTCTATTTTCCCCCCCTTACTTTGGTGAGTGAATATTAGCGTACTTCCCGGCACAAACCTCCCTCCCAAGCTCAAACCGTAAAAGAAGCTTAATGATTAACTGATATATTCCTTCGATCTGAATGATACGTATTAGACGTTTGAGGATCATCTTCGTTTCGATTTAAACGCTTTGATCGAAGGTTTTACACTGGAACCATGCCAAATGAGTGGGAATGTGACATTGTCCAAAGGGTCTTGGCTGTGTTATATGTTTTCACGGGAAATTAGATTATAAATTGTTGTTATCAGACTGACCATATAAGCAGAGTAGAGTTGCTACTCTTCCATAATATAGATATCTTTTTGGTCCCACGTAAACCAAACTGGGTATTTTCAACCTTTGAATATATGAAAATGTTAAAATTGTTTTACTATTGATACGACACTGTGAAGGTAGAATAAATACACGGTTTGTTCTTGTAAAATCTTGTGAAAGAAATTAACGTTTTAAGTGTGTGCAAACGTTTTTAACGAAAAACCAAATTTTTAATTGTATATGGTTTCTAGTTTTTGGAAGAGAGCGCTGAGAATTTTTTATCACACCTATTAAAACCATTGAGGTCATGTCTACTACTAAACAGTTAAACGATAAGTAACGAATTCATTTTTGTTCCTCTGGCCTAAAAAGTAGAATAAACAGTTACATTCAACAGAAATAGCAAAAGCACTGAAGCAACAACATTTCTCAGAGTCAAGCCATTCCAATGTGAACGGAAAGACGAAGAAATATTGGCTCGACTACAGATATCTCAACCATTCATACTTGCTGAAGAAAGAAGATCAACTAACATGTATACCATACCAAGCTGTACTAATAAAACCAATTTTCCCAACAAAATTTAATTTTTTAAAATTTCATGAATTTACGTGGACTGGGGTAACAGATATAAAAAAAACATATTTTTACCAAGTTTATTTTTTAAATGCTAAGTTAAAAATAATTTAATTTATTTGTAAATAAGCCCTGAAAATTTCATTAAAATTCGACAATTATTTGATTTTTGTAAGAAGTTCCAAATTAATGTGTTTGTCACCGAAAAAAAAAAAAAAAAAAAAAAAAAAACTGAGTTATGTAATATTACGTCTTCCATTGTAAAATCTCGTAACGATTTGATTACCCGCTATCTAAAAATCAAAACAATATTTTTTACCAAAATTTCGAACGTGTTAGAAGGGAGTAAAGAATTGTAAAAAATAATTAAGAAATACTTTGATCTTTCCTCTTAACAATGACATAAACATTTTGATGGAAAAAGTTCGTTTTTATTAAGTTAGGGGTCTTTTTTGTTCATACTATGCTGTTTTTTCAGCGATATAGTGTAGGTACCTACATAACTATAAGTAGGGAAAATAACACGATAAAACTATTTCAAAATCCTTAAACTCTCAACATAATGTTCTACCTGAAAGGAATCAGTTTGTACCTAAACATATGTTACCTAAAATAGATCATCGCCAAATGATATGTTTATAAAATATGCGTTTAATATAAAATTATATATAAAATATTCGTAGTTGACGCCATAACATTATGTACAAAACATTTAGATTTCGACATTAAATAACCAATAAGGAATCAACCAATCTTTTTCCTGAAACATGAGAGATATTGTCAACAGACATCCACCCACGCACACACACACACAACGCATTTTTTTTAATAAATAAGAACACGATATTTCGAAATTTAGTTTTCTGATCTCTCCACACGAGATACCCTAGAGTTCTTCACAATAGCAACTCCAGTAAAACAAATGAATTACCCAAATTACCAACAGACATACAATATTTGTCTATACTGAGATGAGGTAGGATTTACATTATTCACATTGTTTGAACTGTTATCCCCATCTTTATTGCCATGTGCAGGGTACAGAACACCCGGATTAAAAGGGAGAATTTAATGCGGGATACTCTGTCCACAAAATACGACTCAAATTTCAAGAAAAGAAAACGCAATAAGAAATCTTTGTAAAAAATTAGAAAAGCGTACATGCAGCATAAAAAATTTGTATATTTTTTATATTTTGTTTGATAGAAAAAAATGCCTTTTAGTTTTAAGCGAATGTGGTTTGAACAAAAATGTGTCTATGTTTCGCCGTCTGTTTTTATTTCTTTTTCTGTCCGCCGCTAGGTGGAAAGGAAAAGAGGGTGATCAGTTTAAGGCGAGAGAGAGAGAGAGAGAGAGAGAGAAAAAGTGTGATTGAGAAATAACAGGTAAGAGGGAAAAGTTTCAAATAAAAAAATATACGTAGGTAAATGTTTCACAGAAATGGTAGTAAGATATTAAATGAATTTAGAACTTATAGTTGATAGTAGCAGAATGTGTATATATAGAATGATTAACAGGTTACTAATAAAGTCTGTGTTCCTTTCCATTTTTTTATAGTCGACGAGAGAGTTAAAAAGGAGGTGTAGCTATAAAAGAAATTGTACTTATCGGACGTTAGTTTTTTGTAGTCAGTTGAAGATATATTATTGTTGTTGTTTTCCTTTCCTTCTTCTTTTTAGTGTCCGGTTGAGTCTGCGATGGACCTGTCTGTTGGTTCTCTGGTCTCTGATCTTTGCGCCCTTCTGACTATCTTTTGCCGGTCAAGGGACGTGGTTAGGTAGTGGAATCTAGCACTGCGTACCCATTTTCTAGGTGTGAAGAAAATTTGACTAGGGTCATAGTTCAATTTGCTATTTTCTATCCAATCAGAATCCAGAGTCTTAATTTTCACACTGACTTGTGAAATTTGCCTTGGTCTGGCTTTTTCTAAGAAGTTTTAAGTCGTTCTGATCCACTTTTCCGGGTGTGCAATTTTACTTTTTGCATTTCGGTTAATTGTTGGATGATATAGGTTTTGTATCCTATACATACTTTCGACGTAAGCTCCGGCCTTCTTCACCTGCTATGAATTTTGAACTAAACCTTTTATTTCGATCACTGGGGTATATCATTCTCATTCAATGTGTGATGCTACTTCCGGATGCGATATAGTTGTTTCTTTTTAATTCATCTAAGTTATTTGTTCACCACTGCTGTAGACAGGTATTATACGCATAACAGAAAATCATTAGCTTCAAAGAATGCAATATGAGCTCTGGTAAAAATGGTTACTGAGACAGTAGGTTTATGAGTCCAAAAAACTCATACACTGATGTCCTCAAAGCGTTGGTTAGTTCCACTGACTTGACCCAAAGAGTTGTGAGTTCAATACCTGGCTACAGCAGTATTGAACAAATAACTTAGAGAGTTGAGTTAAAGAGAGATAACTACATGGAATGAGAATGATATACCCCAGTGATCGAAATAATGGATCTGGTGAAAATAATATATACATGGAATAATGTAACATGGAATAATGGAATAATGTATACATGAAATACATGAAAATAATATATACATGGAATGAGAATGATATACCCCAGTGATCGAAATAATGGATCTGGTGAAAATAATATATACATGGAATAATGTAACATGGAATAATGGAATAATGGAATAATGTATACATGAAATACATTAAAATAATATATACATGGAATGAGAATGATATACCCCAGTGATCGAAATAATGGATCTGGTGAAAATAATATATACATGGAATAATGTAACATGGAATAATGGAATAATGGAATAATGTATACATGGAATACATGAAAATAATATATACATGGAATAATGTAACATGGAATAATGGAATAATGGAATAATGTATACATGGAATACATGAAAATAATATATACATGGAATGAGAATGATATACCCCAGTGATCGAAATAATGGATCTGGTGAAAAATTCCCAGTGGCTTTTATACATAATATCACACACAACCATTATACCATCTTCCGCAAATTAGTGACCATAAACAACCTTAAGAGTTTGAACTCGCTTCACCGATTCTGTTACCCATGCTTATAACCGTTATGAAACTGTTTATGGTGGTGCTGGTACTAAATGCAACGTTAAACAAAATCTTCACTTTGGAATTGGAAGTTCGAGACAACTTTTGGCATAACTTGGTGTTTACGACTCAAACATTTGTTTTAGAATTTGCGTTTGTTTAAGGCTTGTAATAAGAAATTCATATTTTGTGATTGATAAAGATATCACAACTGCCCTTTTAACATTAATTAAGTCAATAAAATAAGTAAGTTTTTCAAAACTTAGGCGATTCATTCAATTTGTCGTAATTGTAGAATAAAAAATCAAGTCGTGAAAATACAGAATCTTTTTGAAGAGGACTTGCAAAATTAAATAATAAATTATTTATTTTAAAAAGTAATATTGGCATAGCGGCAGTTATTTACTTATTGTCTCAATTTATAATTTTTCTGTTCATTCGGTATTAATATAATAATGAGGCTGGTTAATTTATTTTTAATGACTTATCAACCCTTGGCAGGTTATTTAAAGCCGAAATATATGTTGAATTGTTAGAATAATAATACGAGGGTCATTCAATAAATAAGGTGAAGTTGTCGGTATAAGGACTTCTAATACAGATAGAAGCTTTTTTTTTTTTTTTTTTCCTTTACTTCTTTTTCAAAGGGATTTAATTTTTGGTTTTTTTTTTGCAGATTAAAAAAAAAGGATTGAGAGTTTTGGAGATTAACAAAGATGGCCGACCAAGAAGCATGCTTCAGGATTGAACAGAGGTCAGTTATCAAGTTTTTTGGTTGCTGAAGGGTGCAAACCAGTTGAAATTCATAGAAGAATGTCAGCTGTGTATGGTACCACATGTTTCAGCCAAAACAAATATCTACAAGTGGGCTAAACTGTTTAAAGACGGACAGAGCAGTGTTGAGGGTGAAGACAGGCCTGGGAAGCCTACAGAAGTGATGTCTCCTGAGGTAATCGAATCAGTCGATGACCTCATTCAGTCTGACAGAAGGGTGACAGTGGATGACATTGCGATGTTGGAACAACACACAAAATTGTCCATGATGACCTTGCCTACTCGAAGGTCAGCTGCAAAGCCTCACACAGCAGCCCAAACGGTGCAGACCATCAACGAGCTGGGCTGGGAACTGCTCCCTCGTCCCCCTTACAGCCCAGACCTTGCCCCTTCAGACTTTCACCTGTTTGGTCCCTTGAAAACGTTCACGAGAGGCATGAAGTTTGAAAGTGACGATGAAATCAAAATTGATGTGAGCGATTGGCTGAGACATCAGTCCAAAGATTTTTACGCTGAGGGAATGCGTAAGCTTGTGCACAGATGGGAAAAGTGTGTGACACTGCTGGGAGACTACGTTGAAAAATTAAAAAAAAAGTAAACTATCTGTATTAGAAGTTCTTATACCGAAAAATTCACCTTATTTATTGAATGACCCTCGTACATATCAATGGTTTTTCCAGATACAAATCCTACTAACTCATATATTGCGATTTCTCATTCCGATTTGCTATACACCACCTGCACATTCATAAAAATTAGAAGAACCCTTGCAAATAGTGCGGTTATTTTGAAAACTATAAGATTGGAAATTTATAATGGTAATAGTAATATTAGTTGTTTCCTTACAAAGAAATGTTTGGCATTCATTGACCGAGCAGAGAGCGCTGCCCTCGATTGAATTTTATAAAATCTTTCTCTTCAATTAATTTTACAGAAAAATATGTTTCTCAAGTCCAGTAGCTGTTATAACTCTTTCCAATACTAATGGGGGCTTCCGTCCTAACCTTTTATTTGAAGTAATGTAGAATGTCAACATCAACATCTTGATTATGTCATTATTTTCTCTTCGAGTTACAGGTGCTATCCTTTTTAGTGCTTACTTAAAGTCTTCAGGTGATGTGTTTTCTGTTTTTTTTTTTTAATAATTTCGTTCTAAGCAAGGCGATAAATCAACTAAGACGCAAGAGGTTTCTATGTGGAGAAAACATAAAAACATTATTAAGGAGAGTGAACAATAAGATAGACAATAAGAAGACAAATGCAGAGTTATCTAATTTGATATAGAGATGAATAAAATATCAGTCACTCAAGTTCCATACGTTATACAGGCCTGGGCGACCAAGTGTCTTTAGATCCATGACTGATTAGGCAGAAAGTTTTTCTGTAGTAGATTACCATTTCTTTCCACGGTAGACTGGTTGCCAACCAAGGCTATAAAACTCAATCTGTCCCGCTTTACAGTCTATAGCTATAAGGAGAAGAGATGGATTAATACCTTTCCCAAGAGCATTTGTGCGTAAGTGAATGCAACAAATTCAACTGGAATTCGAACTCAGCTCTCCAATTTTTCATTCCGAGCCGATATGGATTGCACCACAACGCACATCCAAATAAAATATACAAATGGTATTGATAAATCATTACGGAAAATTTTGGATGCTTTTTATCACTTAATGAATGACAATGGATGACAAAACAAATGAAAAAAAAAAGACGGTTATAATTTAAAAAATAAAATGGGGTAATGTTTTGAATTGCTTTTGTTTTCAAATAACTTTTTAAATGCTCTTTTTGAATTGCAAACAAGGAAGAGGCTAAAATGAAGCCGAGTATATTTAAAAAAAAAATTTTTTACCCCAAGCGAAAAAATTAAGCCACTAAGGAACAATAATATAAGATATAGAAAAAAGAGCGAGAACAATAAAAGTATATGAATTGTAAGGATAGAAGATAACGAATGACATTGCATTTCAATTTATCATCATTATTGCAAATATCCCAACTCTCACATAATTCGCAATATTCAAATTTAACAATTATTTATATCGTTAGGTGCATTAAAGCAAACTGGATGTCCGGATTGCTTGATGATTATTCGTGTGGAAAATGAAATTACCAGGTTGATTTAAATTTCGACTGAGGCTATTACATTCACTTAATTCCATTGAGAAAGGCATGAATCTATCACATATTTCCCTAACTATTGATAATATAGTTGAATGGGCTGAACTGTCTAGCTCTGCTTGGCATCCAGTCTAAGAGACGGATAAATGTAGCGAAAGAGAAAATCGCCTACCCTCAAAAAGTGTTCGTGGTCTGCGAAGAAAAAATTACTGAGAACTGTTAGCACAAAAAGAACTGTTATGAGTTACAGAAGCTATGCAAATTTTCTTCCTCCTGTGTCTGGCGTAGCCAATCAGAAAATCACTGTGAATAAAGAGCGTTGTTTTTGCTTACTGGGGTTATAGAAATTTTTGAGGTTTGGGAGAAAAGAACGATTTTGAGCTTCGTGAGCGAAAGTGCGATTTTCGCTGTTACGAGAAGAAGGTTGAATTTTCGACCCCATTTTTATTACTACGTTGCCTGTTGGACTGTTCACACCAGATCTGCGAGTTAGCTTTGTGTTGGCACACAAATTTTTTTATTACAATAAATTTGAATTTAAAACCGTAGAGAATGTAATGCGAAACCACTTTCCTACCTTTCAAAAAGCAGTCATGTCAATTCGCAGATATTAAAGAAAAAGGAAGCTGTGAATGGTCATTATCACCTACACCTTGATGGAATAAGGAATATAAAAATATTTAAATAGAAGATATATTTACATATATTTTGGTAGAGTTTTAGAATAGGCACTGCAACCAGAAATATTTTTTCACAGATATTTTCTCATATTGCTATCGATTAAAAACCCCAGATTACGAATGTCATTTTTTTTCATTAAATTTTATAAAAGTTAATGGGAATGGTCCTGTTTGCTATGTAAATTAATTGTAAATTGATCCCCCTACGGAAGCCAAAAAAAAAAATAAAAATAATACAATTACCACAATTTGGAATGGTAAGATTCCTGGAGAAAACGAAATGAGCCACTGTTAACCATTCTAAATGCTCGTCTGCATCTGAAGATGACGTGGTGAATATGCTAGAATTGGAAGTTGTGTATTACGAATTTATTCTAAATCAGCCGTTGAATTCAGAAAAGTGCTGTTCCCAACAGACAAGTACTGTGCGTTGTGGTGCAGTGGATATCGGCTCGGAACGAGAAATCGGGGAGCCGAGTTCGAATTCCAGTTGAATTCACTGCATTCACTTACGTGCAAATACCCTTGAGAAAGGTATTAATCCGTCTCTTCCTTCCAGTTATGGGTTAAATAACAGGACAGATTGGGTTCTATAGCCTTGGCTGGCAACCAGTCCACCACAGAAAGCAATAGCAATCTACTGCGGGATAATCTTCTGCCCAGTCAGTCATGTCTCTTTCGAGACATGATCACCCAAGCGTGTTTCATGTATGGCACTTAACTGACTGACTGTTCCCAATTGCACTTTAATTGGTACTGCTTGGCAGGAATGTCATATTACATCCGCCGTACTTTTGTAGCACCACTTATTTCGATCCTGCAAAATTTCTTTAATTATCAGGAAGACTGTAAAAACCATTCGAACCAGTTCACCACCCATAATGATTCCAAATTCTGAGTGGATGGAATCATGGCGCTGCCTCAAAGATGGCGAAAAGTGGTTGGAGAACATGACATCTGTGTCACTGAACAATTCTATGTATAAATATCTAAAGATTGAAATTTACTTAAAAAAACGCGACGAACCTTGGCGCAGAACATTTTGCTTGAATTCTGAAATCTAGCAGACAAATCAAGAAATCGAGAAAGTTTAACAAAAACAGAACGAAGAATGCGTGAGGAGAAGAATAGGAATAAGACAATTTGTCAGAATCATAATTTGTCAGTCAGGAACAATTTGCTCGAAAATTAAGACACACGCTGTTTTCTATTCTGAAACTCACTTTATATTTGTTTCTTTTTCCTTTTATATTTCCTTATTTTACTTCATATCTTATTTTTATTCTCTCTTTTTTATCTTCAGTATTTCTTTCTGTCTTTCTAATTTTTAGTAATTCTTTCTTTTTTTCTTTCTTTCTTCCTTATTTCTATTCTTTCTTTCTTTCTATCTTTCTTTCTATTCTTATCTTTTAGTATTTGTTTTTTTTCCTTCTTTTTTATTCTTTCTTATTTCTATTCCTTCTTTCTTCTTTTTCTTTTTCTTTCTTTGTAATTTTTATTCTTTCTTACTTTCACGTATTTTTCCTTTTTCCTACGTTAATCTTTTATTTGTTCATTTTCTTCGCATTCCCTCCTTCATTTTGCACATTGTACTTTTGATTTATCCATCCTTCTTATAATCATTTTTATTTATTTATATTTTGTTGTGTGTGTGTGTTCTCTTTTTCTTTCGCAGACTTCTGCTTCCATTTCTTGACAAGACATCACCGCATCTTGGTGCTTCATATATTTTACACCATATTCATTAACCTAATCTACTCACTTGAGAACTTCCACTTTTTATCACTTGTCTGAACACATTCAACCTACGTTCCCGTCAGATATATACACCAAATAATTTGTCTGTTTACTCACTTTTATTGATAATGCTAGAGACATTCTTTACTTTTCAATCGAGCCAGTGTTTGTGCCTGACGCATTTGACCAAATTTCGGTTAAGCAGAATGAAGGATGGGGTAAGACTACATGGAAATAAGCGTTTTTTCCACCCATTTTTTTTCTTTGTCTTTCTCTGTTTTTCTCTTGCTCAATCTGTTTCTTAGTTCCTTCCTCTTTACTCGCTCCTGCAACTTAACGTTTTCCTCTCTCAGTTGTGCACCAATCAATCATGTGAAATCATCGAAAAAATATTTTTCCCTTAAGAATTGAGAAATGGAAATAGTCATTGAAGGCAATTAATTGTTTATGAAGCTGGTTTCAGAGAGTGTCATTGTAGAAAGCTTTCGCATTTCACATCAGGATTTTCTCCCCAAAGATCCAATCCATTACACATAAAATGGAATCGGCTACTGAGACGTCCCTTGTGAGATGGGAGGCAAGAGCTGTAACTGTTCATTGTACCATGAGAAATGCTATCCAAGCGGCTCTCGGATTCCAATGTCGGCTATTGAAACAAAACTTCTTGGATTTCCGTAGCAAAACCTATTTTGTTGTTTTCATTCAGCCTCTGTATACCAACTACAACAAAGCATACAAAAGCAAATTCATTAAGTTTTTTTTTCGGATATCGATCACCAAACTAACAAACAAGAGGCGTGATATATGTCTTCAGCTGTCGGATTGATGAGAGGCACGAAACTTTTACTTTCTTAAATTTGAAAATGCGCTTGCTATAGAGTGATAATTCGCAAGCTAATCTTACAAGCCATTGCCTTTGAATTCGATCTTCATGGATGTCATGCATGTTGCCAAATAAGTTCAGAAATATCTAAACTGTCAGCTGTATATAACCGCTTTCTAAGATCAATGTTTAAAAAAGGATTTGAGCGATTAAAGCCCAAAGGTTTTAGCAAAGATTATCTTTCTTTGAACATTGTAAACTGGCGCTACAATTCACAAAGAACCGTACCAAATAACAGAATTCACATTACTTGAAGATTACAAACAGTAGCAACAACTAAAATGGATAGCACATGTAATTTTAATAGAAATAATGACATAATCAAGATATTGACGTTCCATGCTACTTTAAATGAAAGGTTAGGAAAGAAACCTCCCACCAATATTGAAAAGAGAAGCCCCCTCCATAACAGCGAGAGCGATAATAGCCGACTTGAGAAATCTATTTTCCTGAAAAATTGTTTTCAGATAAAAAATTTATAAATTTCAACCGAAAGCAGTATTGGCTGCGTGGTCAATGAATGCCAAATGTTTTCTTGTAGAGAGACGGTCACCATTAACATTACCTTTAATGATACTGGGTGATCAACTGTTTGCGACTAATCAGAGAAAATAATAATTTATTAAATTTCAAATATTGTTAATTTTCAAACAAAGAAAATAGATCGTTTCATATCAAATACGTTTTCTACTATGCAGTTAAAATAAAAACCCATGAGAAAAAAAAATCAATGATTTGTTGAATGATTCACAGACTAAAAGAAATGGAAACTGGTTGAAACCTTTCTTAACCCGTCAATGCCCAACGTAAAATCCGTTATATAAAGGACGATACCAATATTCAAAGAACTAAAAACGATTACTAGGTTACTTATCCTCTCTATTATAATAAAGACCGTTGTATATATTCCATCCTTTATCACCTTTTCCTTTGTAAAGTTAGACAAAGCCAAATTTTCTAATTTTTTCTCTTACAAATCTATCTAAAAGTAAAATCTAAAAATAGACGTTGATTGCTAACCGATTTTTTTGTGACGTAAATTTTTAATTCTTAACCTTCATTTTGTATTTCTTTTTTATTTCATTTTGAAAATGTGGTAGTTGCTGATGAGACGTGAAATCTCTCTTAGGGATTGCATGTTGAAATGGTCATTCAACAGTTTTGAACATCGAAATTTATTTTATTTTATATATATATATATATATATATATATATATATATATATATATATATATATTTTCTAGACATATTCTATTAAATATAAGAGACAATGAATGTCTATTATGTTTAATCATGAGCCGTTCTAAACGTCGTATTTTTGCTTTAATTTCAGTTGAAAATAAAGACAAAAATTCTCCAACATTTGGATAATTATTTATTGGTTTTCTTCTAAGCTTTCGGCTCACATGAGCCATCTTCAGAGAGGTAGTTTAAACTGAAATATTATAAAATCCACCATCACCGACGATTTTATTTTGTGTTGACATAAAACTCCGCTTGGCAACGGCAATAGTTACCAAAAATAATAAACGCAGTTCTTAAGTTTGCGATGCGGTATTATGACGTCACACCGCGGGATAGCGCGAAATGACAACAAAACCATCTAGTCAAATGCAATGTAATATGTTATTTCCTGTTTTAAAGTTGATTTTATTGAGTGTTGGTTGTTTTGATTTGATGTACATGGCCTCCAATATCTGCAGGTTCCTCTTACTGTGTGTATGAGTAAGGATCACCGTATTGTTGACCAAAATCTGTCTGATATTACCTACATGTTTATGTTTTTCAGAGAAATGTTGTTTAATAGTACTCTGATCAGAAAGATGACATGTAAGTCTACGGGAGAGCGTGGTTGTGGTAAAACCAATATATGTACTAGGTTTTTGAGTAGTATCAGAGATGCAATCTCTGAATGGGCATGTAAATTGGTACACTACATTGGTTTTTTGTAAAGAATTTAGTTTAGTGCCTGTTGGGTTATTATAAACTATGAGGTCAATTGTTTTAAACTTTTTATAATATATAATGAGTTTAATTTGATTAATATATATATACATCCTGTCACGCTCATGGAGAGAGAGGGAGAGGCAGCGTCGGCACAGCTCATTCTCTTTACTACCAGTTATTAAACTTTACTACCAATTATGAATGCTCTTGCCGCGTGTTTGCTCTTTAACAGTGCCTTATTTTATTTTTTGGCAATAATTATATCATCGAGTATTGAAGAATATATATATTCATATATTCTTTCTATTATAATAAAGACCGTTGTATATATATATATATATATATATATATATATATATATATATATATATAATTTTCCTCCTGTCACGCTCAGGGGTTTGTATTATTTTTTTTCTTTTTTTCATATGTCTTAATGTAATAGTAGGTACATCAATATATATGTTGCCGTCATTTCTAGCCTTCTTGCTTAACAAGAATGTCCAATTCCAAGTAGTTAGCATTAGAATAAATAAAATATCTTCCAAATATGGTCGCCGAATTGCGTGCGAAAGTATTTCGTAGTGCCTCTAACAGCCATATCACATGTGTCACATCGCTGGATGGAAGAAACCTGATGACAGACGAGGACATAATTCCAGAAGATTTACACCAGGAAGCCTGGTTTGAGTTCGGCTCAGTTAGACAACTATTTAGCCGACTTTATTTGCATCGAGGCGACTGAAACGACTGGTTGTTCGCACAACAGAGAAGGAAATATAGGAAGCGTTGAAAAAAGGTCGAGAAAGAAAAAAACTCCGGGCATTGATGGTTTACCCTACGAAATATATCTAAGGCTGTCATCCATATTTGTCCCCCTGCTGGAAATTCTCTTCAATCATAATATGGAACAGGGGAATATTCCCCAAAATTTCACCAGATGTTTGGTGAAGATTCTACGCAAGAGCAAATATGGAGGTGATGAGATTGGTAATTTTCGTCACTTAACAATACCTAGCGCAAAGTAAAAGATTTGTGCCAAGGTCCTGGCAAATCGTTTGCAGGTTGTACTCGATCGTCACATATTCCCTGAACAGACTTATGCTGTAAAGGGTCAGAATATTCAGCCATTTTGTTTTTTATTTTTATTTATTTTTATCCTTTTTTATTTTGCCCGTTTTTGCATAATTTCTAACTTTCATGTCTAATTTGAAGGATTTTTTTCCTAGCAGAAATCTCTTTGACTAGACTTAGCTAAGTTAAAACTTAGCAAGTCACTAACCTAATTTTTGTTCTTTTTTTCTTTTTCAATTGGAGTAGATAGACTAAACTATCCCCCGGTTCACACTCCACCCACGTCTATTGAACAGGTGAAGAGGCTCACCCCTTGTTCCTTGTTTAGGATGTGGTTTCCGGCTTTCTCTTTTCCAATCTTTTCACTCTTACGTAGCCCCCTGCGCTTCAGTGGCGTTACCGCCTTGCTCGGGGTGATATGATTAAAAAAAAAAATTGATGTGCACGGTCATATAGAAAGTCAACGGAGAAGCCGAGATTGATGAAGTCGGAAGAGAAATCAGGGCGTATGAGACGGTCACGATGGCCAATATTAACCGTGATAAGTATGTACGTTTGCGGTTGGGTTTGTGGAAAGGTTGTCCTCTCCCGGGACCCTTCAGTTGAATAGACGGCATCTGGTTAGGTTCCGACTTTCAGCTGGATAAGAAATTAGTGGGAAGTTCTGGAGAAGGTCTTAGCCAGAAGTAATCAATGTCTACGAAGGAAGCTTTCCTTGAAAGGAATGGCTGATATGTGCTTTATGTACATCTACACCTTAATTCTTTACTGCCTTTCAGTTATAGCACTCTCGTTCGCCTACCTCGATGATCTAGTGAAAGCTTTGTTTCTTCTCTGGGGCTACAAAACTTATATGGATCGTCGTGAGGTCTGCTATCTCTATCCGTCGAGAAAGTCTTAGGATAATGGACCAAGAGAATTGTCTAAACACTTTGCGATTACATTTCTTTGATTGAATATGTACACAAGCTGTCAAGAATGGCGTCTTCTAAAAGGAGGTTGCCAAAGAATCTTCCCCGTCTTTGAGAAGCGTGCCGTCGACTGAGACGTAGGTTCACCGTTCGCACCGAAACAATTGCTCTTTCTACAGTGAATACCAACATGCACTGAAAGTTCTTTCTCGGATACAGGTTGACCTCTCTGATATGTTGCCGTTGTCGAGAAAAGCACTATATCGGGTGTTAGAAAACTTTTCGAAGTTAAACAGTGAAAAAATTTCTTTTGAATCTTGATCTTTCTGAAGCGTATTTACAAATGCAGGTTGCAGAAGAATGTCCACAATTAACAACTATGCATACGCACAAGGGACTGTATCAGTTCAACCAACTTCTTTTTGGTATATAAGCTCCAGCTATATTTAAAGAAGTTGTGCATTACGAATTTATTCTAAATCAGCCGTTGAATTCAGACAAGTACTGTTCCCAACAGACAAGTACTGTGCGTTGTGGTGCAGTGGATAACGGCTCGGAACGAGAAATCGGAGAGCCGAGTTCGAATTCCAGTTGAATTCCTTGCATTCACTTACGCGCAAATACCCTTGGGAAAGGTATTAATCCGTCTATTCCTTCCAGTTATTGGTTAAATAATGGGACAGATTGGGTTCTGTAGCCTTGGTCGGCAACCAGGCCACCGCAGAAAGCAATGGCAACCTACTGCGGGATAATCTTCTGCCCATGTCTCTTTCGTATGGCACTTAACTGACTGATACATACCATGCTTGCAGATTGCAATTTCACAGTGCTTATCTGGATGATATATTAATAAAAATATGTAACTAAGAAACAATATATCGGGCATGTGGTAGCAGCTTTTGAAAGAAATACGAGAATACGGATTCAAGATCACTGAGAAAAAGAGCGAATGTTTTTAACGAAAATTAACTAACTAGGATAAATCATTGTCAAAAATGGTTGTCAATCAGATCCATCGAGGGTAAGTGCAATTAAGAATATGCCTCCCACAACAAGCGTTACTAGTTTATAAGCTTTTATGGGACGAACAAACTACTATCAAATTTATGTACCTAACATGAAAAATTTGAGGGCTCCACTGAACAGTCAGTCAATTAAGTGCCATACGTGATACACGCTTGGGCGATCATGTCTCGAAAGAGACATGACTGACTAGGGCAGAATATTATCCCGCAGTAGGTTGCCATTGCTTTCTGCGGTAGACTGGTTGCCAGCCAAGGCTATAGAACCCAATCTGTCCTGCTATTTAACCCATAACTGGAAGGAATAGTAGGATTAATACCTTTCCCAATGGTATTTGCGCGTAAGTGAATGCAATGAATTCAGCTGGAATTCGAACTCGGATCCCCGATTTCTCATTCCGAGCCGATATCCAATGCACCACAACGCACTGAACAACTTAATTAAAAAAAAAAGGCGTAAAGTGAAACTGAACTGCTAAGTGTTAGAAGGCGTTTGAAGACATAAAAAATGTGAGAAATTACTCTCACGTAGCTCAGAGCTCAAGCAGTGGATGGATATCAACAAATAGAACAAGACATACCTGGTTTTAAACAACAAGTTTATTGGCCTTGCAAAAATATGTTGACTTTTTGCAGCTAACTGCTTAGCTTGTTATAGAGGTCTCTTCTCGAGGCGGTAGTTGGTTTCCTTCCGGAGACTTGAAGGGCTTCGGCCTGGTCTTGGAAGGTGGTGAAGTAACGAGTGGAGCTGCGAAATTCAGCGACGTCCAGGAATTATTCTTCTGTAGTCTGGTTCCTTCAGCAGTTTCCATACGGTCGAAACAGGGTCGAAATATTCGCCATGAAGAATTCTTAGAGAAGTTTTCTCTAACAAAGGTAAGGCATTTGCCTAATAAAGATACCTTAAAAGGTATAAAGGTCTTAGAGAGAGTCTCTCTGAATAGAAGAAAAGGCATTAGCCTAATAAAAATACCTTAATTTAGGTATAACGGTCTCAGGATAGAGAGACATGTGGGCGCCTATTGTAGGCCCCGCGGCAACGTATAAGTTAGGAGCGGTGCTAATGCGACCGTTTCTGTCGGAGCCGGCTGACCAAAGAGGCCGGAATTCTTCCCTTCCGTTCTAAGGCCCGCCAAAATTTCAAAACGAGGTCGGCTTAATTCAGGCAATCAACAGGGTTGTCTTAAAACAATGTGGTGGATTCATCATCCAATGAGGAGACCCGTTACTATTTGTATAATTTCCAACAAAAAATACTAATGTCAGACTTATCATTAGTCCACTACGATCCAAAAGATTCAGGTCCTAGTGGTTTTAATATAGGAGAAGTAATTTTACATAAATACGACTAGGGTAATATGAAAGCAGTCGCACATGCTTCGCGTTCGCTAATACCACTAGAAAAAAAAAAAAGAAGAAAAACCCAAAAAAAAAAACACACAGTAAGATAGAAAAAGAGGCGATAGCAATTATATTTGCAGCGAAAAGATTTCGCTAGTTTATACACAGAAGGAGTTTTCGGCTGCAGACAGATCACAGACCTCTATTATCAATTTATCGTTCGAAAGAAAGTAATTCCTACACATACGACAAATAGATTACAACACTAAGGTACCATCTTACTAAATTACGATTTTATGATTTTTACCAACCGTTCAAAAATCTGGACATGCAAATAGGTTATCAAGATTGAAACAAAAAAAATAAAAAATAAAAAAATAAATAAAATAAAAAAAAATTACTAAACCGTTTTTGAACCCTGTCATTGCAACATTAAAAAGTGAAACTGAAAATATGTTATGCAATGTAGTACGTAAACTACCAGTTAACCGGGAAGAAATAAAAGAAAGGACAAAACAAGACAAGTTTATTGCGGAAATAAAAAACAGTAAGAAAGAACACAATCCAGACTTACTCGCTATGCGTATATGTAGATCAGACGTGCCTTGAACCCTTCGGCCACGCAGGACCTCCGTCCGAATGGTCAAGACACGTCAAATCTAATGACGGTTTCCCCTAGGTGACGCAGATTCGAATTCTGCCGGAGGGCGCATATGTTTTTAACAAGGTTTTCTTTAATATTTAGGCCAGTAGGTGTAAATAAATAAAATATACTGTTTAATAAATAAGTAAATAAAAATAGAGCATTTATGAGTACCCATTAAAAATAATGTTTAAAAAATTAAAGTAATATATATATATATATATATGTGTGTGTGTGTGTGTATGTGTGTGTGTGTGTGTGTGTGTGTGTGTATGTTAAGAAATAGATTAAATCCGATATATTTTAAACTTATTTTTTAAACGTTATTTTTAATGGATACTCATAGATGCTCTATTTTACACACACTCTATCATATATATATATATATATATATATATATATATATATATATAGAGAGAGAGAGAGAGAGAGAGGGGATTAACGTGGAGAAGTTTGTGACTTAACTGAGCAGAATCATGCCGATTTCGAAGTTTCGTGAAGGCACCGTTATCTTCACTCGTCAGGGCTGAATTTCAACTTGCTGTTGTGTCTCGGTTTTTTCTTATTTCTATGGATCTTGATGTAATTTGATATTTTGTTATGTTTTGTTTTAGTTTCCTGAAAAAGCAACAAAAAGAAATCAGCTACCTGCACAATAAAAAGCATTAAAAAGAAAATCATTCATCTGCAAAAAATTCGACATTAAAAAGAAGTCAGCCCAACAAAAGCACTTAACCATCCGTAGAACCACTCACATACCAAAATATCAAATTAAACCCATTCCGTATAAATAAGAAAAAAACTTGGGCACAACAGCCAATTGTTGTTCATCCCTGACGAGTGTGGACATCATAACGGTACCTTCGCGAAACTTCGAAGTTGGCATGACTCTATTGATTTAAGTAACAAACTTTTCCACATTAATCATATAAACGCTCTATCTCGATATCGAACACCTTACGACAAAAGCTGCTGACTAAAATATCTTTTTATCAGTAAACCACTGAAAAACAACGATCTTGGCAGTAAGCATTATCACAACTCAACATACACACATATATATTTTATTAATCTGATATATTTTATCACTTTAAGCGTTATTTTTAGTGGATACCCATATACGAGTAGATATTCCATATATTTTTTAAACAGTATTTTATTTTCGTCTACCGGCTTCTTAAAGAAATCTTATTAAACGCGCATTTTTCTTAAACACAATTTCTCGAATATTCAGTCCAGTGAACGAAATTAAAATACTGTTTAAAAAACAAACTGAACATCTACTTAAATATGGAAATCCACGAAAAATAATCTGTTTTATATATATATATATATTGGTTTAATAAAAATGGATCAAAATTTAAATGCTTCCAAAACGAAGCTGCTCGCCTTTAACCACCATAGAGAAACTTTCCTACATTTCATTAGTAAGGATCACACTACCTTCTCAGAAAGTAACACACTGCGTCTCTTTGGTCCCACTTTCTCAATCGAGCTCGGGCACCTCAACGTGGTGTAATGGTTAGCAAACTAGTCTCGCTAGACCTTATTATAACTGAGCAGTGAGTTTGATCCTAAATGGGAACCCCATACATTCGGCCTTGTGCCACATCTAAGTGGCGCTTAGAAAATCATCTCTCTCAACCGAGCTCAAGAGGAACGATTACATCGAAACAATAAGCTACATCTACGGCTAAAAAGTTTGGGTCACTATATTGGATCACGGATTTGTTCTCATCAGAATCCATCTTGCACATTTATAAATCTACCATTCTTCTGTGTATTGAATGCTTTTGCAATATCAGGTCGGGTTCTCCCGCTATTAACTTAGAGGTTCTCGACAAAATCCGAAGAAGGATCTGCAAAATAATCGATCCTTACTTGGCAGCTCGACTTCACTCACTTTCTCACCAGTGGGATGGGATTTAACTCTGTCCTTTCTACAAATATTTTCACGGTTTCTGGTCCGTCGAGTTTTTTTTTCCTGGTGCCCGAACTATGTGAATTTATTCGTATTACTAGATTGACTCTTAAGTCCCCCACCCTTTTACAGTCAAAATAATCAAATGTGACCGCCACTTCTACTCCATCAGCTTATTTTCCCGCACTTTTCGCCAATGGAACTCCCTTCCGTATACTTGTTTCCCTGACAGCTACAATCTCCAAAAGTTTAAATGTAACATAAATTGTCATTTTCTGTCTCCTTAATGACCATCTTACACTTGTCCCTTCTTTTACATACCCTGTACCTTGCTTTTTTTTTCTTTTCTTTCAATGTACCCCACTGCGCAACAGTGGCGGCTTTGCCTTGCTTGTGGTGAAACGATTATAGAATATATATAGTTTTATTGCAAAGAATTTGTCACTTTAACAGAGCAGGTTCATGCCGACTTCGAAGTTTCGTAAGAACACTGTCATGATGTCCTCACTCATCGGGTATGAGTTTCTTGCTGTTGAGACTCCATTTTTTGTAATTATTTATAGGGAACTTCGAAGTAGGCATGGACCTGCTTAGTTAAAGTGGCAAATTCTTTGCACTAAAACTATCAATGCTCTATCGGGACCTTCCGATAAAAAAACAAACCCTGCCAGCCAACGTACCTTTTTATCAGTAAAACCACTGAAAAAATCTTGGTGCTAAGCATTATCATAACTCAACACTAATATGTGTGTGTGTGTGTGTGTGGATCTATATGCATATGATAAATGTTGCTTACAATTTTCTAATGCAACTGGCAGTCTCCATATTAACGGCTTAAGATGAAAATAACATATAATTATGATCCTTTTTATGAAGCTGCTTCTTGGCGTATTTTCTTTTTTTTCCGGTCTTTGAATGCTCTTTATTATCATTGGTTATTTTTTCTCGACATGAAACAGTAAATGCTATAATACAATTCTATCTTCTCTGCTGGGTAAAATCTCTCTTTTTCTATCTCTCTCTGTCACTATCTGCCTGGTCCTTTAAATGTTTTCTCTCTCTCTCTTTTTTCTTTTTTTATTTTAGCACGCGAGATTTCAAACTTGCATCTATCTATCAATAAACTTGTTTATTATTGATTTCCTAGTAATCACAAAGAAAAGCTATTTTTGTATGGATATCTTGATTAGATGACAGACTGATACGTAATTGACAAAAGTCCGGAACTGTGGTGTCATTGATTTCTTTTTTTGTAATAAAAGAGTGTACGCGTAAAATGGGGTGGATTGTCGCGCCAAGTCCAATAATGAAATGTATTTGCAATCATCATCTCACCTCTTTTATACCCAATGGTGTGTAGGGCAGTAACTTTTTGTTACTGTTTCCGTAACAAACTGTTTTTTATGGGGCAGGGCTGTTAGTCCTGCGCCCGACCCCCAAACCTGGAGGACCATTCTTGGTCTTTACGTTTACAGCGCCTGGTATTCCCACACGGTCACTCATCTAAGTACTGACCAGGCTCGATGTTGCTTAACTTCGGTGATCGGATTAGAACCGGTTGCCAACACTACAGAGTGTATTCAATACTAGAGAGCCGTAGACGTATTTGCACTGATATCATTATTTATCATCATCATCATCATCATTTATCCATCACACCCACTGGTGCATAGGGCAGCAACCTTTTCTTATCGTTTCTGTAACAAACTGTTTTTTTTTTTTTTTTTTTACGGGACAGGGTTGTTAGCTCTGCCCCAAACCCCAAACCCCAAACCCCAAAGCTGGAGGACCAGTGGACCAGTCTTGGTCCATACGTTTACAGCACCTGGTATTCCAAATGGTCACCCATTTAAGTACTGACAAGGCTCGATGTTGCTTAACTTCGGTGATCAGCCGGGAACCGGTGCATTCAACACGATATAGCCGTAGACGATATCATAATTAGATCCAACTAAAAGTTATGATAATACTGATAAGAACAACATGAATCAAGCAATTAGCAATAATTTCTTCTTGAATATCCCATTCTTCAAACATTTTGGGGGACCATTTCTAGTGATTCTACTTTCATGATCTATGTCCCTTTAGTACGTGGTCGATCATTGCTCTCCATAACTTCCTGCATTTTGTTGTGCTATGTAATTTTTCGCTATTTGATATCCCTCTTCGTCATCAATTCTGACAAATGTATTAAGTAGGTTAATTACAGTTTCCACCTGTTTCTCTTGCCTTCAGTTTGCCCCATGAGAGTGTTAAATTATCTAGGCTTTCTTTCTTCATTATGCATCACCTGTTTCTTTTTGACGGTAAGTACAAGTTTTCTTGTAGTTCCTATTTTCCATAACCCTCAGTTAATCATGTGGGATTTGTTTTACCAACAAATTTTAAAAGTACTCTCAATCTCTGGTTGGCAACTTATTTTTTTATTTCCTTCCGCTATCCTCCTGACTCAGTGAAGATGCGTAGCACGCGGTGTGGCGCAGATGTACCTCAGTTATCGTGGGACTATTTATTTTCAGAAATCCGAAAATGACTAACGTAGGGTTAGAATTTCTTCATTGATCACATATTTTGTCCATATTTTTCTCAGAATTCGTCGATAGAACCAGATATCTGCTGCTTCTAGCTTCTTCTTTATCCGTGAGAAAATTGTCCAAAATTCACTGCCATATAAAAAATATATACTAGAGTAATTAA